>ML781983.1:22975-39530 GCA_009831015.1 Picea engelmannii
AGCATCTTCCTGAGATACTCTTTGTAGCCAACAATTTAACTTTTATCAACATCATCTCATCTGCGTCAACCACATGCAGTTATCATGAGAGTACATACAAGAATTCATTTAGGAATTCCAATTAATTCGAAAGGAAATTCAACTTTTATTCCAAAAACACGACATCCTATTTCATGATTTATCTTGGTTGTTGCCACATTATGAATGCAGTCATCCCTGTGATTTTTCCACGGGCACAAAACTACCTACAATTTTCCTGCAAGACTTCATCTTGCATACTGCCAACAAATTGTCGGTATTTTCTGTACATCATAATTCAATGTGTACAACATCTTATGCAATAATCTTAGAATTTCTGCACCTGGCAATTCAATCACAATTACCAAACAACTTGCCCAATAGAATGACTCGTCATTCTATGCATATGCATGTCCACTGTTAACAACAGTAAGTTCATTATTTCAATTTTCTGAACATAAAATTTTATGTAGTCTCCATTCTTGTGACTACTTGACTTATAACTTTCCTGTTGCAATGTTTAACAGTTCCTGAAATGCTCTCAATTTCAGGGGTTAGCAACATTTCAACCATGAACATAATTATTTCCATGCAATAATATATTTATGCATGTACTTACCAAACATATTCAACCATTGCACTTAGTATGCAATTATATCACGTATTATGCACGAGTGTGATTCTCAATGCATTCTTATTCAGTGCACCTTGCATTGAATTACATAATGCTCTCTGTCTCAGTCATGTATCTCACCATCCATGGGTTGGAATTCTGGCCAATGTGTTGCCACAATCTTCATACACTTCCCCTTATCTTTCCAATTAATTGGATGCCTTCCTTTCCGACCCGAACACTACACCAAGAATATAATTTTTCGGTGTCCATTAGTGTTAGCAAAAAGGTTGCAGCCCAAGTTTATTTAAAAGTAGGAAGCTTTTAGTACTTGGTGTGGCTCATAATCTTTCCATATCTATACCTTGCCATGTCCAACTATGTCCTGGTCTCATACATGACTAGATTTATGGCATTCATTCTTGTAACAAATTCTTATCTTTTAATTCTTTGGTTATTACCCCATAACCAAATTAACATGACATTCTACTATGTCGATGTGTTCATTCAAAGATAAAAATATTTGAATTAACACAGGCCTACAACCTTTACCACATCCGGTGGTATGCATTCAAATAATATAATCATGTGATTTAATAACATAGTTTTGGCTAAGGAAATTCTTACCATAATTTACTTTCAACAATTATGCAAAAAGAGTGATAAAACTCTTACCTGCATGACTACCATTAAAATTTATACTACCTGAATATCTGATAGCAGTAGAAGCTTTCATGCTTCTTTTATCAAACTTATAACCAACTCTTCAGCTCTCTGTTGCTTTCTTCATTGTGCAACGACATTACCAACAACACTTGCAACTTGCAAACATTCTTTCCTCTGGCTGTCCAAACGAGCCAAAACATACTTGCTACTATAAATTGCAACAACTTCTTTCTTCAAACCTGGCCAAAATAATGGCTTTTGACTGCTGCCACAGTCTTTTGATATCCATGATGACCAGTATAAGTCACATTATGCATTTCTTTTAGAATTGCCAGCTTCAATTCTCAGTCATTAGGTACATACACTCTGTTTTTATACAGAAGTAAACTATCAGTTCCCAAGGTGTAACTTTCCTTGGTTTGTGGTTTCTCATGCTGCTGTAGCTTTGCTACCAGATTTCGGTACTGCAATTCAGCATCTACAGCTTCAGGAATTTGGTCTTTCAACTCAGTTCTGTACATGCTAATGGTTGTATCATGTAATTCATGCACTTTTCTGCTGAGTGCGTCAACCACCTTGTTGTCCTTCCCTTTGATATACTTGATATCAAAGTCATATTCACACAGAAATTCCAGCCATCTAATTTGTCTGGCATTTAAGGTTGGTTGATCAAATAAATACTTCAGACCGTTGTGGTCTGTTCTTAATTCGAATTTCTTGCCCATGAGGTAATGTCTCCATTTCTTCAATGCATGGACAACTGCTTCCAGCTCTAAATCATGAGTGGCATAATTCTTTTCAGGCTCTTTCAGCTTTCGAGATTCATAACAAATTACAGATCCCTCTTGGCTGAGAACTCCTCCCAGCCCTTCCTTACACGCATCCGTGCACACTACGTAATCCTTACTTGGATCAACAATCTTTAGGATTGGAGCACTAGTGAGCAGTTGCTTCAGTTGCTAGAAGCTGCTCTCACATTCATCAATCCACTGAAACTTCTTCTCCTTCCTTTGCAAGGAAGTGATAGCATGCGCTATCCTTGAGAATTCGGCTATGAACCTCCTATAATAGCCTGTCAGACCCCTAAAAGATCTTACTTCCGCCACATTTCTTGGCGCTGGCCATTCTCGAATGGCCTGTACCACTTGACGCAGGCGCGAGCTACCTCCTCCAGCACCCGCTCACAGGATCGATCAAATTCCCTCTGTTGAGATGAAATTAGCTCTTTAGATTCCGGAGTGGAATCCCTGTCAAATGCCCGATCCACAGGTCCTGTTAACCTTCACGACCTTTAGCACCTAGACCATGTCCTCCCCCTGACTTAATCTCAGGTAATTGGGGTTTCTCTATTCATGTTTTCAAGAGTCACTGTACTCTCCAACTTCCGATTGCCGATGAGCTCTCGGCTTCTATGCGCTAGCCCTCCGGGCTAAGCTTCCACCATATGACCACTGCCTCAGTGTCTGTGGCCTTGCCTCCTTGTCGGGATTTCGAACTTCAAAAACCCGATGCGTTCTTTGTACGCTAGCCCTCCTGGCTAGGCCCTGGTCCACATGACCGCTACCATATGACCTCAGTCATACTCTCCATCGGAGTTTCGACGTTTTCATTGTCACGATGCACAAGTCCCCGGGACTCGCGATTCTCTGATCCCCGATGTGCTCCTCCACGCGCTAGCCCTTCCGGCTCAGCTCCTGGTCCATGTGACCAGTACCCGTGACCACTACCTTATTCCATTGGGGCTACGGGGTTTCCAATGTCAATGTGCATGTGCACTGGGAACCCACGATATGCCGATCCCTGATGCTCTCCAGATCGCTGACAGCTGGCCTCCACTACGCCTCTGTCCTTCTTCTCTGCTGCGGTGATAGCTGGCCCCCACTCATCGGGGTTTCGCGGATCGCGATTTCAAAGTGCCTAAACATCATGTCCCCGGGATTCCCGATTTCCCGATGGGGCCAACTGCCGATGGCTCTCGATGGTTGCCACCTGTCCCACAGATGGACGACTCTGATTGTATCGGGATTTTCTCTACGGATTTCCCGAGTTCTTGCTCACAGAGTTCCCGACTCTTCCCGGATGATGGACACTTGTCCTCCACTCTGACTCTGGTGGTCCCACAATGCTTACGTCACTGTTGGGACTTCTCTCCTCCTTAACGAAGGCTTAACCTCCGTGCGGCTTCCTACAGATACAACGACTGTCGGGGTTTCTTCTCAGATCCAATGGCTCAGATCTGTTCTCCTTCTCTGCGCTTCTTCAGAGGCTTAAACTCTGCGCAATTTCTCCTGATCTGACGACGACTGTACTCTCCTGATTTTCTGCGCTTCTTCCTGCACTTGGAAGAACTTTGATTTCTCCAAGGCCTCAGTATTGGCTTCCTTCTCCAACGAGCTCCCGAACCTTGAGCTTCACCACGCGTATAAAAACGCTGACTTCTCCTGAGTTCTTACTCTCGAATCCTCAAAGTATTTTGACGTCTGCGCTCCTGCAGAGTCTTTGCGCACCCACAGTGCTATCTCGCTTGAGCTTCTCATGAACACTCAGACCCCTTGGCACGCGGTACAACTCCACGTGTCCACGTGCCATAGTTCCCAATTGAGGTTTCGGGTATCGGGGTTTCGTGATCCCCGACGACATGAGTTCCTGTCCTCACGAACTCTTGATTCTCCGATCTCCGATATGCCTTAGCTTTCCAAGCTAAGCCCTATTCGATGTGACCGTTGTCTCGTGACCCAGGCCTCATCCCTTATCGGGGTTCGGGGTTTCGCAATATGAATGCGCCCAAAACGCTTGACAGTGGAATCCCCGATTTCCCGATATGCTTTTATACTGGCTCACTCCCTCAGCTCATCCTCTGGTCCACAGGACGATACTATATGACCTCTACCCTACCACATCGGGTTTTCGGCGATTTCAATGTCATGCTCATACGCTCACGGGATCTCCGATGGGTCCCAGTCATTGACTCGTCAACAATCCTTTCTCCTGTTGCTATGAATCTGCCACCTGTCCTCCTGACAGTCGGGGTGGCCCCCACGCACCTAAGCCTTATCGGGAATTCGTGTATCGCGATTTTCCCGTGCTCGAAACCTTTGCCCTCGGATTCTACGATATCCCTATTCCCAATATGCCAATGCGCCTTTCACTTTAACCCTTCGCGGTTAAGTCAGGTCCATGTGACCTCTACCCCGTGACCGTACTCAAAGCTCTCGTCAGGTTTTGGGGTTCGGAGTTTCAAAGTGTATGAATCCCTTGTCACCGGGGATCCCGATTTCCCGATGAACTTCCAACACCTATGGACTCACTCCTTGTCGGGACTTTCCCTGATGGTGCGGATCTCCGCCACGTGTCCACTAAATGAACGGTCTGGATCTTGTCTCAAATTCGCGGATCGCGATTTCGTGTGACAAGATTTCTACGTGCTCGAGAACTCCGATTCTCCAAGTTCCGACTCCCTCCAGGATTCTGACACGTGTCCTCCTTGGAATTCTACGGCTATGATCTATCCTCGGGATTTCGAGAAGCACAGGGTCTCGATTCTCCTGAGTTCGAATATCCCGACGCCTCTTCGAGACTTCTCCTCTACCCATGAGGACTTAAGTCCCGCGCGACTTCCGTCAATTCAGACGGTTGGCGGTTAATCCCGTAGGGATCTGACAACTCACGCTCTTCCCGATTTTAAACTCCTGTGCAATATCAAGAGGTTTTAAACCTCGTGCACGTTCTCCAGATCTGGCGGTTGCAAGGGTTTGTCTTCCCTCCCGAACAGATCCAACGCTTCTCACACCATCAGTGTAGAAACTTGTCTGCCTGTGGTCGTAGACCATACCAGTTGCAATTTCACAGCATCGCTAAACCTCCTGAGCTTATAAACATGGTCAAGCAACTACTTGACGCACTGGAACAAACTAACATCTGAAATTGGCCATTCTAGGCCCAATTTCTCCTCACATTTTCGGTCGAAACCTTGGCTCTGATACCAATTTGTAGTGTACCAATTGCTCTGATACCAATTTGTAGTGTACCTTTTTCACTACCGAGGTTTCCAAACCTCTCAGTTACCGTTCTGTACATGGAATTTACAGAATTCATACTGGGTTTTATAATCAAATGCATTTAACACAATTAAACACACTTAAAACTCAGAGTAAAATATATGGGTACTGCTATAATTAAACAAGCCATAGCATTCATCATTAATTCATTTACACAGCGGAAAGCATGATACATAAACAGCGCAGTCATGCTCAACATGATTAACACATAATTCAATATACTTATCTTTTAACAGCTGTAGAAATCACCAACCAAGTGCAGGCCTTCCACGAACCTCCCAGCCTTAGACCACACTGTTCATCAGCTCAATAGTAGGTCACCCCCGAGCTGGGACCGAGCTCCACCCCCGGGCAAGGAATCTAGACTCAGGCTGAGGTTACAGGGAAGACAACACATTCACATTCACCAGGAAGTAGTTCTCTCAGGAAACTCCCACGCTCACTGCCCACAGACCCACATTCCCCACATGCCTGTTCCACCCCAGGAGAGTGCACCTTCTCTATCACCTAGACAGTCCTTCGGCTGCCAGTCTCCCTTACCTTGGGTTACAGGAACAGACCGGACCGGAATTCTCTGGGCTCTATGGCAGCTACAGGGATTTCTTCCAGGAGTTCTCTTCTCCCTCTGCGCACTCTCTCACCTAGAGGAGTCGCTTCACAGGCCAACAAGCCTCACGCAGTCCAGCACTGCATGGTCACAACAATCCACGCAAAACACAGACAAGTGCTTTCCAAAACTGGCTCAGTTGTCACAGGATAATCTCAGGCATGATTTCGGAACAGAGGCTCCACGCACAGGCTAGCTCATATTTTCCCAAACAACCAGGGATTCTTCCACTCGAGTTTAACACAGGCTTAATGCGCACACAGGTTTTCTCAGAGACACGGGTTACTCAGAGTCAGACACAGACTCCACAGCTCTGGACATGGTGTACACGATTTCCTTAGGACCAAACACATGCTTTACGGCTTCTAGAGATAAACCAGGGTATTCTGGCAGATGGCATACCGGTTCCACGCACAGAGGTTCGGGTTCGAATGGAGGAATATTATCTCTGCAAAGGTTCGACGCATTCAAGCTCAGACAGTCTCGGTCGAATCGAGGAGGAACCTACGCAGCAGTTGACGAAAATGGGAGTGGAACCCCCAACACGGCTTGCTTCGGCAGTTTTAACTGCATGCACATGGGTTGACACTTGTCACCCATGAAGCTCGTTCCTTCACATTTGGAAGTCACTCGTCCTTCCAAAGAACTTAGGGTAAAATATTATGCACATGGCTCTTTTTGGAAATAATATTAAAATATTATTCCAGGCCTAAGCCCCCTAGGCTTAGCCCCTAGGCTCATCACTCAGCCCCTTTCCCACCTTCCAGCCCCTAGTTCCTTGCCCACTCTGTGGACGCTCAGTCCCCCTTCACTCATTCATCATGGTCGGTCTGCACCTCGCGGTGTTTATATTTTATTAATTGATCTACATACATATAAGTACATCAGCAGGCTCCTGGCCTTCAACACTTAGGCTCCCTGGCCTAACAAATCACATAAGCCTACAACTTATACAAAACTTGGCTCACCAGCCTATAGATCACATTTACAATTCTTTGCATATAACATGCTCTGTAACGGGGCTCGGCCTTGGGGACACTACAGGAGGTACACAGTAACCATGGTGTAATAAAAATCTCTCGACACCCTATCACGACTCACCGTATCGGCCAGAGGTGGGATGTAGTCTGGTAAGATGGTTTGGATTAGCTTCGCATTTGATAGGTCATCTATATGCTTGGTTCTCTTTTCTGTGACAATTCGAGATGGCCTGGATCCGCGAGTGGTCGACGGAGAGTCTTTCACTCCTCTCGTCAATGAATCTTGTACACCCACAGACATTACCCTTTCAGACATTACACTTTTAGTCATAAGTTCGATGAGTGCCTCCTTCATAGATGCTTCGACTATGCTAAGTTCTTCAAACATTCACACTTATGGTTGAATATGTAGGGTTTGAAGAGTAACTACTCAATGCAACATGATGGATGGTGATAGATTGATGATCACTATGTGAAATAAACTAATCTATGGGCTCAGATAGTCACGGTTGGAAAAAGTTTTCTCGGTGCAAGGCTCGACGGAATAAGTAGATAACTAGGCAATGAATTTCTCCAATGGGTGAGAAGACTTCATTAATTCAGTTATGTCTGTTATGGGGCAGTCCCAATGGTCTAATGGCGATATTTCTAACCATGAATGTCGTTCTAATCATTTGGGGCATTAGTCTAATGGTTATACTGTTTCCGACGACTATATTTATTCGCCATGGCAAAGTGCCATGTGGTGTTATTCTAATATTCCAGAGAAATTCAAGTCTTGCAAATTTTCCTTCTGTGAAGTTTCCTCTGGGACCTTCTGTAACTTTTCGATCTTTGATCTATTCTTACTTAGTTTTCTAGCCTTCTTTCCAGTGAGCTTCGTCTCATTATTCCTCTTTCCATTCGGATTCTTATCTCCTTTTGGCATAGTAACTTCACGTTTTTGAGATTATTTCCTAGGATTCAAGGACAATACTTCTCTATCTTGGGTAGGTTCTTCAGCCTTCTGTGAATCTTCTTGTGTTCTTCCAACTTCAACCTCAAAGTTTTTGATTTTAAATATCTTCGATCTGTTCTCCTGTTCTTCAATCAAGTGTCTGATCCTCCTAGTCATGAAATCTTTCAACCCTTGCTTCTTCTTCTCTAAGACTTATTCTTCTTTCCTTCTGGCTTGATCCCTTTCAATCCAAGGTTTTCCTAGTAATATAGCAAATGAGGCGTTGTTCTCAATAAATTTAAAAACCTCAAAATATTTTTCCGTCGAAGTTCCATGGGAACTCATAGATGTTTGGGTGAGCTTTCCACGTAGGTTTATCAACTTTCCTCTAAATAATCCTATTCCTCCCATTGAAGGAATCATAGCAGGCTTTACTAAAGTTTCCCAAGTTCTTTCTCTCATAATATTCACTCGTGTTTCTTCATCCAGAACACAGTCAATGCCGAAGTCTCCTATTCTTGATTTTATGCATTCTTTTTCTTTGAATATCTTTGATAAGTTGATATTTTTGTGGTCATTCAAGGTTTATTTTATTTACATCAATACAGTCTATGATTCTTTCTAGGGTTCTACCATGGTCTTAGTTGCTCGACCTTTCTCATGGTCTTATTGTCTCATATCCATTCTTTCAAGCATAACAATCATTCTAGGGCAATCTAAAACTTCATGGTCTATAGATTTACAACAAAGACAACTAGGTCTTCTATCAGGGAATTCCTTAGCCAGATGTCTCGGTCTTCTGCAACTGTAACAAAGGGTTAATCATCGTTTTCTTTTAAATTATCCCTAGCCTTTCCTGTACTGCGCACTAGGATCATAGTAGCTAACCTGCAAAAAATTCTTTCTAGGATCCTGCATCGATTGGTTAGTCCAAACATTCTGTTTATGCGTAGGTATAACATATATTTCATTAGTCTTATTAGATATACTTATATCAAATCTTATTTCTTCTAGTTGTGTCGTACTATGACCAAATTTATCAAACATATCTAGATCCATACTTTTTGAAACAAAAATTTCCACTTGTCTTAGCTTTAACAAAGAACAGAGCTTACAGATCTTACCTCTTTCCTTTAGATTTGACTCTTCATCTTGGTACAGAGCTTCACAGATTAAGTAGAATACTACACACTAGGGAGACATATCTACGCATGGAGGTTTCACAGTTTCAGGTCAGTTCTTCGCACAAAGCTCCATTTTCCTTAGTTCCCAACAATCACAGTCTTGGTCTCAGCAACAGAACCATTTGTTGGCACAAGGATAGACCCAGGGCTCAACACTAAAACAACACACCAACAAAATGTTAGCTATCGGCCCTTTTAGAAACACCTGCGAAGTAGATGAAGTATCACCCAAGGTAGAGGCAGGGGTGGTTACAGGAATCCAATGTCTGCAACCTTAACTGGGACATAAATCTATGATTGTAACACCTTAACAGAGCACTTAGCGATTATAGTTCATCATATCTAGTCTTAGTATACATTGCAGTTAAACCCTAATAATAAATCAGTGCAACATTCCCATAGATTCAATAGATTCAAGCACCAAGCATACTAACATAGATCAGATCTAGCATTCATTAACATTATTCACCACTAAGCTACTATATTAGATTCATTCATCATCTAACAACGCACTAAGCATTTAATCATATAAACAAGAGAGAAACCATAAAGCACAAAACATTCACAACACAGGATGTACGTGGTTCACCCCCTCCCTGGGGATACACCCACCAACTCTTCATCTTCTCTATTATCTTCTCTCAATCTTCTACATGCACAGAGCCACAAAATCCTATTCTGTCTAAGACAGGAGATCTACGCACACTCCGCCAGATCCTCCTTCCCCAAGTAGATCTGGGCACAGAGCCTTACACAACCTTTTACAATCACTTACACTTATCCTTATAAGTCTCAGTGAGCATGCACAAAGCACTTACACCTTGCACAACTTACCACTGACTAACTTACTAACTCCTTCTTAGATTGCCTAGTCTTCTTATTTATATATTACAAAATCGGGCCTAAACATGGGTAAACCCATGGGCCGACATTCCTATACCCGTTACATAAGCCCAAAAACCCAAAAATCCCTAAAAAGGGGCCGAGATCCTACGATTTCCACTTCGTCTTACGCTCCGCATTCGATAGCCTGTCGAAGTCCCAAAAATAGGTCAAACATGACCAAGGATCCTCAAAACTTGGTCGAGGGCCAACAACATTCAAGGTACAGTTGCAGAAAAGGTGGCCATGTTCATGGAACTTCCTGCAGTGGAAGGGAATGTGCTCATAATCCATCGTTTTATTCAAATCCTCATCCTGATATTCTAGGGTTACTGATCCTGGTAAAGCCTTTCATATGTCCATGTAGACATAGATTCAAGCGTAGGAAGTGTATTTTCTCTACTTTGTGGCTTCCGAAGATTTGACATATCTTCCCTCCATATTCCCTATACCCATTAGGATTTCATCTAGCAAAAATTCTTGTGGTAGGGAGTATAGTTGTATCCAGACTGGAGCCATTGTGGAATCTTCTTTCTTTGGGATGAAGAGGTGTTCCCAGAATCAGAGGAATAACCCAGCGGAGTTATCAAATATTCTATCCTTATCCTCCATACTGTAAAGGATGATCGTGAAAAACCCCTTGGAGATGAGTTGCACTTCATAGTCTCCCTTGTGTTTTCACCAGTCTTTGATCCATCTCATGAGATCTCATTTTGAAGGCCAAAGACCAAGAAAATTACCTATGAGAGTGTGCTCCCTCATGAACTGGGTGTGTTCCTCAACCCTGGTTGAGCTTATGGTATACCGTGGTGGTTTATCATATTGGGGAATGCATTTCCCTAGTTCCCATCCTTGAGATTCCTTTGGATGAGACGTCCTTGGCTCAACATCCATTGCTTTTCTAATTCCTTTCTCCTTGGCTAAGATTTGATCTCTCAGGTGTGGCAATGGCTCAAATGCAAACCACTTGACTCACAATCCTTCTTTGTTATTGGCAGCGACGTTTCGATACGAGGAGGTCCCGCCCGCTCCCCCCCCTCCCCCGCCTTCTGGGTCCATCCTGTGTCGTCGACTGTCGTGTACCAGTTCTGCATGACTACTTTGGTGTGACCATTTAGGCTATAAGGAGAACAATTCAGGCAGGGTAGGGTTTTTCTAAGGTTTTCACCTCTCAGTCTCTCGTGCATTTTTTTTACATGACAATATTTTTAGAATAACAATTATAATAATATACTAACAACTTTAAAATTATAATAATATATATTATAATATTTAAAAAAAATTCAAATTAAAATAAATGTGAATCCTTTCTATTTTCTTTAAATATTAAATTATAATAATATGTTGAGTTTTCATTTAAATATTAAGTTATAATTAATCGAATCCTTTCTATTTTCTCTAAATATTAAATTATAATAATATGTTGGGTTTTCATTTTATTATTATAAATTATTATAATTATAAAACATTATAACTTAACCAGTCAAATCGCTGGGCAGAGGGGGGTCCCTTGTCCCACAAACAAGGGGGTCTCATTTAAATATTATATAATAATAATAATAATAATCTATTTTTAAGGTCACGGCCAAGCCAGCAGACCAAATTGGTGTATGAGACCCCCTTGTTTGTGGGACAAGGGACCCCCCTCAGCCCTGCGATTTGACTGGTTAAGTTATAATATTTTATAATTATAATAATTTATAATAATTATGTTATTTTTTCACTCATTAACCTAATGATATAATATTTTATAATTATAATAGTTTATAATAACTATGTTAATTTTTCACTCATTAACCTAGTTATAGGTAGTATGATATTTTGATACTTGTTTATTTCAATATTTTGAGACGCCTATTACAGGGATTTGACCAGCTCAGCATCAATGACTCTTGAGTCGCTCCCTTCACATGGTCGTTGTTCAGATCTAGCTCAGCTAGAGACGCTAGATTTCTCATAGAAGATAGAATGGAGCCTTACAATCTATCGTTTGGCAAGTAAAAAAATGTTCGAATTTTCCATTTAGCTTGGAATTTGAGAAAAACGTTGCCAGATATTTTTTTAGTTCCCAAATAAAAAAAAATTCAAATTATTCTTTATAATAGATTACCTGGCCACACATTATTATTTTTTCATGAATTCTGAATTAAAATAATTTAATTTTCCATTACCTTAATAAATTTAAAATTATAATAATTTCGAATAAAAACAAATTTAATTCTTCTCTATTTTTGATAGATATAAAATTATAATAATATATATAAAATATTTGAAAAATCTCAAATTAATATAAATCTAATTCCTTTTTATTTTTAAATAAATATTAAATAAAAGTAATTTATAATAATTATGTTGAATTTACACTTAAATTAAAATAATATTATAATAATTATGTTGAGTTGTTACTTATTAACCTAAGAATCATACATGGATACTTGTTTTCATATACTCTGGATTATCTGTATGCTCACAACAACAGCGAGGAATTTTCCCCTGAAGACGCCAAACATCAAATTCTCAAAGAATGCAACATGGTATAGATTTGACCAGCCCAGGTCTATTTTTAGTAAATAGGAGGACCAATGACTCTAGAATCCCTGAATCCCTCCCTTCATATGGTCGTTGTTCAGCTTGGAAAAATGAAGAAAGCGTTCCAAAATATTTTATTAGTTTCCTCATAAATCTATTTCAGGCGAGGAAGCTGAGAGAGGCGCTCGAACCAAACTAGTAATTTTCACGAGCCAAGTAGGCATTTAATTGCTTGGAAAATGAGAAAAAAAGTTGACAAATGTTTTATTAGTTCCCCAAAAAATTTTAAGACGAGAAAGCTGGGAGAAAGCAGAAGAGATAGAGTAAGTTTGGGATGGGAGATAGTAATTTTCAGGCATGGGAATTTAGAGTAAAAAATGTTGTTTTTATGAAGATAGGAATTATTGGGTAGAAGATGTTGGAATAATGCTTATAATAAAATTGGTTTGGATTTGGTTTGAATGAGTTAAAAATTTATTGGAAATTGTTGAAACATTCTCTCAACAAATATTTCTATGATTGGAAATAATTGGATCTGATTCCAACAATATATATATGTATAATATTTATAATAAAAATTATTATTTATGTGTATAATCCTGTGATATGGTTTCTCTCTTATTTTATCATGGTATCAAAAATGAATGCTCTCAATTATCTCCCGTGAGGAGAGGGCCCAATGAAATGGGAGAATGTAGGGAACAGTTATCATGGTATCAAAGCTGAGTGCTCTGGATTATCTTCGTCACGGGAGGGCCCAATGAAATGGGAGAATGTAGGCAACAGATTCTCTGCAAATATGTTTGAGAGTGGAGTGTTTTATTTTCTGGTGAAAGAGTATTGTTTCATTTGTGTGAGGACTGCCACGGAAGGAGATAAATTCGTTGTCTAGCCTTGAATGGGACGGAAGCACTCAGAAGGAACCTGCAACATCAAGCTAAGAATAGTGTGGAGAACTGCAACCTCAATTGCTGCTAAGGAGGAGGCCGCCACCGACGCCCAGAGGCAACAATCACTTACAAATTTGTTCGTTTCCTTTTAGTTGCATGTATGTGGATCTATACTATGCCCAAGACAGCTTCCATTGACGACTACTTGAGGATCGCGCTAAATCTCTTCTCGGAGGAGCGCGTATAGGATGACGTTGAATTCTCTGTGTCGGATTCTTATGGAGGGTGTACCAGATATGAACCAACATTTCCAAAGGGATCGAACCAACATTTCCAAAGGGATCTTTGCTTCAGCAATAGGCATGGTCATATATTTGAGCCATCTTGTTTACACATATGTTAGCCAAGCAATGAATGTGCATTAGAAAGATGCATCCTATTCAAATGGTAAACATTTTTGTTTGTATGTATGCAATTTTTTTTTGAATTTGTATTGTTTTGTTTGTGAAATTATTTAATGGAGAACCAATTAATTTAATAGAGTAACGTAATTTTAATTATTGGTTCTCAATGTTCTTCTTACCTAGAGAACAAATGAGGATTATATCTACATTCTGTCCTATCCTGGTGGGACTTGTTGTACTTATGTGATTCAAGATTGTGGTTATCCTTGTGTCTATTATTGTAGGTGTGTTTAAAGAAGGTCAGTTGAATTGAAATTTGGGAGAGCATCCATTGCACAAGATTCACACAAACTATAATTGTATTGCACAAATTAAACTGAGATACATCACACTTAAATAAGTGTTGTCAGATCCAACTTATTATATTATGAGAGAGAGAGGTTGAGAGAATCTCTCAACATCCTCCAACAACCCAAACAAGTCTCCAAACTTTAGTATATTGCATTAATGTGTGGGCATTATCTCTAACACCCCCTTTTAATGCTTACATTGCAACATTTCACAAATTACAAAGCATAAAAGGTTACAATACTTTAACTTTGTCTGGCATGGTATTCATCATCCTCTACACTCACTCTTGGTTCGCTCTTTCTCATCCTCATCTTCGAGCTTACCATTCAACTCATTTAAAATGTAAATTCTTCAAACCATCATTGATGAACTTGTACAGCGGACAATATTGACAAACTCGGCTCACTGGGGCTTCCATGAGAAAAGCAGTTAAGTAATGAAGCATTCTATAAACATACCTCCATGAGTCAGATATTTTTCTTTTGGCTATCCGTCAGTTTCTAGAAAGACATTCTCGATATAGAATGTCTTCAAAATTCAATCATACAAGATGACCTCAAAAGAATCGTTGTTCTTGAAACCGAGGCTCCCAGTTTATATCAAGTAACAAGAATTCTTTTATATAAACATATAAAAAACATTAACACATGTACAAAAAACCCACAAACATCTACACACGCAAACTCTTCAATATTTAAATTAGAAAAGAACATGTCACACCACTCTTTGGCTACGTTGGTTTGAATCTGGCACACACACATTATTTCAGTGATCTTAAAAGGACACTGACAATGCAACTCACACTCACATCTTTCAACTGCATATGCATCGATGGTTGGTCAGTTCAATATAAGTAATTGTTTCGAGTTGTGCCCAACACTGTCTTCAATAAATTCATCCTAGCAAGATGGCAAGCCTCTTTGATTGGAATTAGATAGAGTTGACCCAGACTCTTGAAGAATAAGTCTCAAATTTATGGTGGCTTATATGGCCTGACGCTTTATATATATATCCTCGTATCATATTCCAATTCCCATGTAGCCAGTGCTCAAGAAAAATCTGTGTGACTAAGCTCGAATTATGTCCAAGAACCCAAGCTCCAACAAACTCTCACTCCTGGGATTACGATGCTCCTTAGACTGAAGAGTCCGAATGGTTCCCTCACGAAGGAAAAATCCAATGAGCAGGTGTGGCGGCTCTTCACAACTCTGTTGCTAACACAACCAACACAACACTCTTAGTGACGTCTTCTTCATGTTGGGCGAGGCTTTCTTCACAACACAATTAAACTCACAGCTTCTCCCATTCTCAAACACACACAAAAATCCGATCTCTTAGGAACACACATAAATATTTATACAAAACAACACATAGAAAATAATACATTAATCTACTCTCCTAAAGAAAATTAATTTTCACTTCTTTCTCATTTTCCTGGATGCCATACCTGCTCTGATACCAAATTGAAATTTGGATGAGCGTCCATTGCACAAGATTCACATAAACTGTAATTGTATTGCACAAATTAAACTGAGATACATCACAGTTAAATAAGTATTGTCAGATCCAACTTATTCTATTCTTGGAGAGAGACGTTGAGAGAATCTCTCAACATCCTCCAACAACCCAAAGAAATCCCCAAAATTTAGTATACTGCATTAATGTGGGAATTATCTCTAACAAGCTATATGATTTACTACTCAAAAATATCCATTAATCCGATCATTGTCTTATATAACTATCGAAATTTTCTCTTCAGGGGAATTCCACAGATGGTAGTGTATCCATAGAATAATTCAATATCGAGATTGTCCTTCACGAGGTCAATAAGTGTCAATTCTACAAATTCGTCAATGATGTTGAGAAGCGTTTTTGTCTTAAATGAGTTGAAAGGGAAGCTTGAAGTTGTGGAGAAGAAAGAGGTCGTAACGAAAGATTTCAGAGTGGATAGGAATGCTGATGAAGACCATATCAAGAAAAATATCTATGTTGAAATTTGAGTATTATAATTATGATATAACATTTGTAATGTAAGCATTATGGGAGGGTCTTGGAATAATGCTTACAATATAACTCGTTTAGATTTGGTTTGAATTTTTTAGAAATTTGTTGGAGGTTTTGAAAAATTCTCTCAACAAATATCTCTATGTTTGGAGATAGTTGGATCTAATTCCAACTATATATACCTGTAATATTGTGTGTAATATTTGTAATAGAAATTAGTATTTGTGTATAATCTTCTGCTATGGAAGCTCTCTAATTTTATCATAAGATTATATTAGTATAATGTGAAATTACATTTATAAATTAATTATATATACATAAATCACAATATTAATACACTACCTATGCTCTTTTAAATCAGTTATACTTAAGTAACTTGATAAATTATCGTTCAACTATACATAATTCATAATTGTTCATGTATTACCTTCT
>ML781983.1:39630-98457 GCA_009831015.1 Picea engelmannii
AAGTCTCCTATTCTTGATTTTATGCATTCTTTTTCTTTGAATATCTTTGATAAGTTGATATTTTTGTGGTCATTCAAGGTTTATTTTATTTACATCAATACAGTCTATGATTCTTTCTAGGGTTCTACCATGGTCTTAGTTGCTCGACCTTTCTCATGGTCTTATTGTCTCATATCCATTCTTTCAAGCATAACAATCATTCTAGGGCAATCTAAAACTTCATGGTCTATAGATTTACAACAAAGACAACTAGGTCTTCTATCAGGGAATTCCTTAGCCAGATGTCTCGGTCTTCTGCAACTGTAACAAAGGGTTAATCATCGTTTTCTTTTAAATTATCCCTAGCCTTTCCTGTACTGCGCACTAGGATCATAGTAGCTAACCTGCAAAAAATTCTTTCTAGGATCCTGCATCGATTGGTTAGTCCAAACATTCTGTTTATGCGTAGGTATAACATATATTTCATTAGTCTTATTAGATATACTTATATCAAATCTTATTTCTTCTAGTTGTGTCGTACTATGACCAAATTTATCAAACATATCTAGATCCATACTTTTTGAAACAAAAATTTCCACTTGTCTTAGCTTTAACAAAGAACAGAGCTTACAGATCTTACCTCTTTCCTTTAGATTTGACTCTTCATCTTGGTACAGAGCTTCACAGATTAAGTAGAATACTACACACTAGGGAGACATATCTACGCATGGAGGTTTCACAGTTTCAGGTCAGTTCTTCGCACAAAGCTCCATTTTCCTTAGTTCCCAACAATCACAGTCTTGGTCTCAGCAACAGAACCATTTGTTGGCACAAGGATAGACCCAGGGCTCAACACTAAAACAACACACCAACAAAATGTTAGCTATCGGCCCTTTTAGAAACACCTGCGAAGTAGATGAAGTATCACCCAAGGTAGAGGCAGGGGTGGTTACAGGAATCCAATGTCTGCAACCTTAACTGGGACATAAATCTATGATTGTAACACCTTAACAGAGCACTTAGCGATTATAGTTCATCATATCTAGTCTTAGTATACATTGCAGTTAAACCCTAATAATAAATCAGTGCAACATTCCCATAGATTCAATAGATTCAAGCACCAAGCATACTAACATAGATCAGATCTAGCATTCATTAACATTATTCACCACTAAGCTACTATATTAGATTCATTCATCATCTAACAACGCACTAAGCATTTAATCATATAAACAAGAGAGAAACCATAAAGCACAAAACATTCACAACACAGGATGTACGTGGTTCACCCCCTCCCTGGGGATACACCCACCAACTCTTCATCTTCTCTATTATCTTCTCTCAATCTTCTACATGCACAGAGCCACAAAATCCTATTCTGTCTAAGACAGGAGATCTACGCACACTCCGCCAGATCCTCCTTCCCCAAGTAGATCTGGGCACAGAGCCTTACACAACCTTTTACAATCACTTACACTTATCCTTATAAGTCTCAGTGAGCATGCACAAAGCACTTACACCTTGCACAACTTACCACTGACTAACTTACTAACTCCTTCTTAGATTGCCTAGTCTTCTTATTTATATATTACAAAATCGGGCCTAAACATGGGTAAACCCATGGGCCGACATTCCTATACCCGTTACATAAGCCCAAAAACCCAAAAATCCCTAAAAAGGGGCCGAGATCCTACGATTTCCACTTCGTCTTACGCTCCGCATTCGATAGCCTGTCGAAGTCCCAAAAATAGGTCAAACATGACCAAGGATCCTCAAAACTTGGTCGAGGGCCAACAACATTCAAGGTACAGTTGCAGAAAAGGTGGCCATGTTCATGGAACTTCCTGCAGTGGAAGGGAATGTGCTCATAATCCATCGTTTTATTCAAATCCTCATCCTGATATTCTAGGGTTACTGATCCTGGTAAAGCCTTTCATATGTCCATGTAGACATAGATTCAAGCGTAGGAAGTGTATTTTCTCTACTTTGTGGCTTCCGAAGATTTGACATATCTTCCCTCCATATTCCCTATACCCATTAGGATTTCATCTAGCAAAAATTCTTGTGGTAGGGAGTATAGTTGTATCCAGACTGGAGCCATTGTGGAATCTTCTTTCTTTGGGATGAAGAGGTGTTCCCAGAATCAGAGGAATAACCCAGCGGAGTTATCAAATATTCTATCCTTATCCTCCATACTGTAAAGGATGATCGTGAAAAACCCCTTGGAGATGAGTTGCACTTCATAGTCTCCCTTGTGTTTTCACCAGTCTTTGATCCATCTCATGAGATCTCATTTTGAAGGCCAAAGACCAAGAAAATTACCTATGAGAGTGTGCTCCCTCATGAACTGGGTGTGTTCCTCAACCCTGGTTGAGCTTATGGTATACCGTGGTGGTTTATCATATTGGGGAATGCATTTCCCTAGTTCCCATCCTTGAGATTCCTTTGGATGAGACGTCCTTGGCTCAACATCCATTGCTTTTCTAATTCCTTTCTCCTTGGCTAAGATTTGATCTCTCAGGTGTGGCAATGGCTCAAATGCAAACCACTTGACTCACAATCCTTCTTTGTTATTGGCAGCGACGTTTCGATACGAGGAGGTCCCGCCCGCTCCCCCCCCTCCCCCGCCTTCTGGGTCCATCCTGTGTCGTCGACTGTCGTGTACCAGTTCTGCATGACTACTTTGGTGTGACCATTTAGGCTATAAGGAGAACAATTCAGGCAGGGTAGGGTTTTTCTAAGGTTTTCACCTCTCAGTCTCTCGTGCATTTTTTTTACATGACAATATTTTTAGAATAACAATTATAATAATATACTAACAACTTTAAAATTATAATAATATATATTATAATATTTAAAAAAAATTCAAATTAAAATAAATGTGAATCCTTTCTATTTTCTTTAAATATTAAATTATAATAATATGTTGAGTTTTCATTTAAATATTAAGTTATAATTAATCGAATCCTTTCTATTTTCTCTAAATATTAAATTATAATAATATGTTGGGTTTTCATTTTATTATTATAAATTATTATAATTATAAAACATTATAACTTAACCAGTCAAATCGCTGGGCAGAGGGGGGTCCCTTGTCCCACAAACAAGGGGGTCTCATTTAAATATTATATAATAATAATAATAATAATCTATTTTTAAGGTCACGGCCAAGCCAGCAGACCAAATTGGTGTATGAGACCCCCTTGTTTGTGGGACAAGGGACCCCCCTCAGCCCTGCGATTTGACTGGTTAAGTTATAATATTTTATAATTATAATAATTTATAATAATTATGTTATTTTTTCACTCATTAACCTAATGATATAATATTTTATAATTATAATAGTTTATAATAACTATGTTAATTTTTCACTCATTAACCTAGTTATAGGTAGTATGATATTTTGATACTTGTTTATTTCAATATTTTGAGACGCCTATTACAGGGATTTGACCAGCTCAGCATCAATGACTCTTGAGTCGCTCCCTTCACATGGTCGTTGTTCAGATCTAGCTCAGCTAGAGACGCTAGATTTCTCATAGAAGATAGAATGGAGCCTTACAATCTATCGTTTGGCAAGTAAAAAAATGTTCGAATTTTCCATTTAGCTTGGAATTTGAGAAAAACGTTGCCAGATATTTTTTTAGTTCCCAAATAAAAAAAAATTCAAATTATTCTTTATAATAGATTACCTGGCCACACATTATTATTTTTTCATGAATTCTGAATTAAAATAATTTAATTTTCCATTACCTTAATAAATTTAAAATTATAATAATTTCGAATAAAAACAAATTTAATTCTTCTCTATTTTTGATAGATATAAAATTATAATAATATATATAAAATATTTGAAAAATCTCAAATTAATATAAATCTAATTCCTTTTTATTTTTAAATAAATATTAAATAAAAGTAATTTATAATAATTATGTTGAATTTACACTTAAATTAAAATAATATTATAATAATTATGTTGAGTTGTTACTTATTAACCTAAGAATCATACATGGATACTTGTTTTCATATACTCTGGATTATCTGTATGCTCACAACAACAGCGAGGAATTTTCCCCTGAAGACGCCAAACATCAAATTCTCAAAGAATGCAACATGGTATAGATTTGACCAGCCCAGGTCTATTTTTAGTAAATAGGAGGACCAATGACTCTAGAATCCCTGAATCCCTCCCTTCATATGGTCGTTGTTCAGCTTGGAAAAATGAAGAAAGCGTTCCAAAATATTTTATTAGTTTCCTCATAAATCTATTTCAGGCGAGGAAGCTGAGAGAGGCGCTCGAACCAAACTAGTAATTTTCACGAGCCAAGTAGGCATTTAATTGCTTGGAAAATGAGAAAAAAAGTTGACAAATGTTTTATTAGTTCCCCAAAAAATTTTAAGACGAGAAAGCTGGGAGAAAGCAGAAGAGATAGAGTAAGTTTGGGATGGGAGATAGTAATTTTCAGGCATGGGAATTTAGAGTAAAAAATGTTGTTTTTATGAAGATAGGAATTATTGGGTAGAAGATGTTGGAATAATGCTTATAATAAAATTGGTTTGGATTTGGTTTGAATGAGTTAAAAATTTATTGGAAATTGTTGAAACATTCTCTCAACAAATATTTCTATGATTGGAAATAATTGGATCTGATTCCAACAATATATATATGTATAATATTTATAATAAAAATTATTATTTATGTGTATAATCCTGTGATATGGTTTCTCTCTTATTTTATCATGGTATCAAAAATGAATGCTCTCAATTATCTCCCGTGAGGAGAGGGCCCAATGAAATGGGAGAATGTAGGGAACAGTTATCATGGTATCAAAGCTGAGTGCTCTGGATTATCTTCGTCACGGGAGGGCCCAATGAAATGGGAGAATGTAGGCAACAGATTCTCTGCAAATATGTTTGAGAGTGGAGTGTTTTATTTTCTGGTGAAAGAGTATTGTTTCATTTGTGTGAGGACTGCCACGGAAGGAGATAAATTCGTTGTCTAGCCTTGAATGGGACGGAAGCACTCAGAAGGAACCTGCAACATCAAGCTAAGAATAGTGTGGAGAACTGCAACCTCAATTGCTGCTAAGGAGGAGGCCGCCACCGACGCCCAGAGGCAACAATCACTTACAAATTTGTTCGTTTCCTTTTAGTTGCATGTATGTGGATCTATACTATGCCCAAGACAGCTTCCATTGACGACTACTTGAGGATCGCGCTAAATCTCTTCTCGGAGGAGCGCGTATAGGATGACGTTGAATTCTCTGTGTCGGATTCTTATGGAGGGTGTACCAGATATGAACCAACATTTCCAAAGGGATCGAACCAACATTTCCAAAGGGATCTTTGCTTCAGCAATAGGCATGGTCATATATTTGAGCCATCTTGTTTACACATATGTTAGCCAAGCAATGAATGTGCATTAGAAAGATGCATCCTATTCAAATGGTAAACATTTTTGTTTGTATGTATGCAATTTTTTTTTGAATTTGTATTGTTTTGTTTGTGAAATTATTTAATGGAGAACCAATTAATTTAATAGAGTAACGTAATTTTAATTATTGGTTCTCAATGTTCTTCTTACCTAGAGAACAAATGAGGATTATATCTACATTCTGTCCTATCCTGGTGGGACTTGTTGTACTTATGTGATTCAAGATTGTGGTTATCCTTGTGTCTATTATTGTAGGTGTGTTTAAAGAAGGTCAGTTGAATTGAAATTTGGGAGAGCATCCATTGCACAAGATTCACACAAACTATAATTGTATTGCACAAATTAAACTGAGATACATCACACTTAAATAAGTGTTGTCAGATCCAACTTATTATATTATGAGAGAGAGAGGTTGAGAGAATCTCTCAACATCCTCCAACAACCCAAACAAGTCTCCAAACTTTAGTATATTGCATTAATGTGTGGGCATTATCTCTAACACCCCCTTTTAATGCTTACATTGCAACATTTCACAAATTACAAAGCATAAAAGGTTACAATACTTTAACTTTGTCTGGCATGGTATTCATCATCCTCTACACTCACTCTTGGTTCGCTCTTTCTCATCCTCATCTTCGAGCTTACCATTCAACTCATTTAAAATGTAAATTCTTCAAACCATCATTGATGAACTTGTACAGCGGACAATATTGACAAACTCGGCTCACTGGGGCTTCCATGAGAAAAGCAGTTAAGTAATGAAGCATTCTATAAACATACCTCCATGAGTCAGATATTTTTCTTTTGGCTATCCGTCAGTTTCTAGAAAGACATTCTCGATATAGAATGTCTTCAAAATTCAATCATACAAGATGACCTCAAAAGAATCGTTGTTCTTGAAACCGAGGCTCCCAGTTTATATCAAGTAACAAGAATTCTTTTATATAAACATATAAAAAACATTAACACATGTACAAAAAACCCACAAACATCTACACACGCAAACTCTTCAATATTTAAATTAGAAAAGAACATGTCACACCACTCTTTGGCTACGTTGGTTTGAATCTGGCACACACACATTATTTCAGTGATCTTAAAAGGACACTGACAATGCAACTCACACTCACATCTTTCAACTGCATATGCATCGATGGTTGGTCAGTTCAATATAAGTAATTGTTTCGAGTTGTGCCCAACACTGTCTTCAATAAATTCATCCTAGCAAGATGGCAAGCCTCTTTGATTGGAATTAGATAGAGTTGACCCAGACTCTTGAAGAATAAGTCTCAAATTTATGGTGGCTTATATGGCCTGACGCTTTATATATATATCCTCGTATCATATTCCAATTCCCATGTAGCCAGTGCTCAAGAAAAATCTGTGTGACTAAGCTCGAATTATGTCCAAGAACCCAAGCTCCAACAAACTCTCACTCCTGGGATTACGATGCTCCTTAGACTGAAGAGTCCGAATGGTTCCCTCACGAAGGAAAAATCCAATGAGCAGGTGTGGCGGCTCTTCACAACTCTGTTGCTAACACAACCAACACAACACTCTTAGTGACGTCTTCTTCATGTTGGGCGAGGCTTTCTTCACAACACAATTAAACTCACAGCTTCTCCCATTCTCAAACACACACAAAAATCCGATCTCTTAGGAACACACATAAATATTTATACAAAACAACACATAGAAAATAATACATTAATCTACTCTCCTAAAGAAAATTAATTTTCACTTCTTTCTCATTTTCCTGGATGCCATACCTGCTCTGATACCAAATTGAAATTTGGATGAGCGTCCATTGCACAAGATTCACATAAACTGTAATTGTATTGCACAAATTAAACTGAGATACATCACAGTTAAATAAGTATTGTCAGATCCAACTTATTCTATTCTTGGAGAGAGACGTTGAGAGAATCTCTCAACATCCTCCAACAACCCAAAGAAATCCCCAAAATTTAGTATACTGCATTAATGTGGGAATTATCTCTAACAAGCTATATGATTTACTACTCAAAAATATCCATTAATCCGATCATTGTCTTATATAACTATCGAAATTTTCTCTTCAGGGGAATTCCACAGATGGTAGTGTATCCATAGAATAATTCAATATCGAGATTGTCCTTCACGAGGTCAATAAGTGTCAATTCTACAAATTCGTCAATGATGTTGAGAAGCGTTTTTGTCTTAAATGAGTTGAAAGGGAAGCTTGAAGTTGTGGAGAAGAAAGAGGTCGTAACGAAAGATTTCAGAGTGGATAGGAATGCTGATGAAGACCATATCAAGAAAAATATCTATGTTGAAATTTGAGTATTATAATTATGATATAACATTTGTAATGTAAGCATTATGGGAGGGTCTTGGAATAATGCTTACAATATAACTCGTTTAGATTTGGTTTGAATTTTTTAGAAATTTGTTGGAGGTTTTGAAAAATTCTCTCAACAAATATCTCTATGTTTGGAGATAGTTGGATCTAATTCCAACTATATATACCTGTAATATTGTGTGTAATATTTGTAATAGAAATTAGTATTTGTGTATAATCTTCTGCTATGGAAGCTCTCTAATTTTATCATAAGATTATATTAGTATAATGTGAAATTACATTTATAAATTAATTATATATACATAAATCACAATATTAATACACTACCTATGCTCTTTTAAATCAGTTATACTTAAGTAACTTGATAAATTATCGTTCAACTATACATAATTCATAATTGTTCATGTATTACCTTCTTAATTAGTGATTTCAGGCATAAGAGGAATATGTTATTATTGTTATGGTGTAAAGTTTTTAGAAGGGTGAATAAACTTTCTTAAAACAAATGATAGAATTAGAAGACTTATGTGAGTATAATTGTTGATTAAGAGAATATATGTGTAGGTTTCCAATCAATTTAGACACTCTTGAAACTTGCAAATTATGATTGGTTGTACACATTATTTATTGCAATTAAGATTTCGAATGTTTGTAGCAGTAATGTTTACGCAATACTATTTAAAATTCTGGTTTGTTTTGGAATTATCAACTGACAAACGTTACAGTTGTAACTAAAATTTAGGCAGTGTTAATTAGAGTAGGGGATATGTCGTAAATATTGGCATGAACTGTTAGTTTATAATTTTAAGCTTTTGTTTTTAGTAAGATTAAACAGTGTAAACACACAAAATATTTTTAAGTTTAATTGATTATAGCTCAGTAAACTAACACCCTCCAATAACCGACTTGGTGTAAAAAAAAAATTCAAATTTTCTAATTAATTCGGTGAAAAACTTGTAGACATGGTGAGCTGCTTAACAACCTGAAAAGCTAAGCGAAACCTAGTCATTCTTAAATAAAGGCCAATTAAAGGAAAATCCTTGGAGCAAATTAAATGCCAAATGTAGTACCTCAATGTTGCTTAACATGCCAAAACAGGGAGGAATTCGACTACTTCAATCACGCAATTGAAATATGAGACCGGGGAAGATTCCGATGAAGTCATTGTAAGACTTCATGTTAAGTAGAAAAAGCTTCATGTTCCATAGAAATAAATATTCCTCGATTCATCTAAAGTTGAGCATGACCTAAGATTCCCCAAAAACGTCAATGAAATATTGTGTTCTCTCTTCTATTATATTATTATTCAATCTGTCTTATGTGTATATGGCTAGACATATATCCAATAAATTGCGACAAACAAAACGAATATAAAACCTTGTCACAAATCATGCCACCATGTGTGTTAGGTGTATATCGCTAGACATATATCCAATAAATTGTGATAAACAAAATAAATATAAAATTTTGTGTGACACATCCTGCTACCATTACCATCAAATAAGGAAAATTAAAATAAGTTTAATGGATGTCTAAAGAAAGTACTTGCTGAACTTGGGAAGTATCTGAAACTAAAGTTTACTTTGGTTGAATGGAAATTACACGCAAACACTACGCACAAAAACTCGAGGCTAACCATCAGAACATCACAATTTTCCTGTGCGGCCAAGCATCCTCCGGTGCCATTCTTCAAGTTTATTGGCATACTATTAGGCCTTATAAAGGATAAAGAATATGCGAACCAGACTTGGATAAAGATAGTTGTGATTTGAAATGATATTAAGAATCGTTCAAATACTCTGGCATAATGTAAACAAGCATTCCATATAATAAATCTGAATATTTCAGAGTAGGCTATTTATATTTTTATTATCATTATTTTGGGTGAGGAAGTTGGACGCTTCATCCCCGAGAGTTGATCCCCAAACACCTGTATCTTCTTCGACATATTACATTGCCTTTAGGAATAGTGAAAGATATCCTTGTAGACGTTTTCAAAATGTGAAAATTTTAGAGAAATTATCAATCGTTCATTTGCTTCCTCGTCAACAAAGATAGGGAAATAAGAGGTCATTTTAACAATTTTGTGGTTGTATTTATCCTTTCCTGTTTCTTGTAGAGGTTTTCAAAATGTGAAACTTTTAGAAAAACTATATCATTGATAGTATTGGCATATCAGGATCTATCCTCTCTTTCCATTTCCCATATTGTGTTTATGTTAGTCCTTGTAAAGGTTTCCAAAATGTGAAACCTTTAAAGAATCTGTTTCATTGATAGTTACATTTCATGATCTATCCTCTCTTTCTATTTCCCATATTGTTTTTGTTTTTTTAATGTGTTTCGCATACTAGTGAAAATGTTTCATATTTTCATCTCCTTTATACAATCACAATGTCATGCTTTTTAAACTAACAAAGCCTCTTTTTCTTTTATAGCTAAAAGTTTCCTTTCATTTTTCCAACTCTCTTCATTTTGCTTAGTTTTTATTAAAGACTCAGCTCATTCGTGATCTTATAACAACTAAAATGAAATAATATAAAAAATTATTATTCTTTTTTATCTGGTTATAAAGGATTCATCTATTACATTAAAAGATATAGTTTAAAATATTATAGAAGTCATTCTATTACATTAAAAAATATAGTTTAAAATACTATAGAAGTCATTGTATTTAAAATTACCATTATTAAAATCACTTACTTTATTGTGGGACATGTTTATCACTTATTTTATTTTGCTTTTTTTTTTTAATTCGTTTTAACTCTTAAGATGGGATGGATAATTTTTTATTAATTTCATTAATAGGTGTAATATTTCCTCATATTGTTCACCAAAATACAAATTTTCCAAACAATGACCACACAAGATTTTATGTGGTAATGTACCTGATTTATATAGCCATTACCTAAACTCCTCATAGTCAATCTTTGCTATCATAAAAATATATACTAAATTATCTAAAGAGATAGGCCATTTTTCATGTTTACTTTCTTGTCATTATTATTATTGGTTTTGTGCATTAATTAGAACTTTGATTCAAAATCAAATATGTGGTCGTGTAAGAAGAGAGGTAGACTAGAGGAAGAACTTGATTTGCCAAGAACACTCTACGATGATACAACAGGTATCCTAAATAAAGGATAATATCCACTCAAGTGGGGTGAGGTCTTCCATATGTTTAAAACGCAAAATTTTCCCATCGATACTAAAGACCAAGATCAAATATGAATCTTCAAGAATATTCGTAGGTCAGGACTACATAGGGTGGAAACTCATCCCGCAGTGTTCCCTTGTGTAGATGCAATTGCTTGGATTATTGAGCACATAGAGTTGCAAAATAGATACATATTCAATGTTAGAGGGTAGACGATAGTGTCATTCTAAGCAGATGATCTAGCCAAATATTATCATTTGGAAAAGGGAACCCGACATTTGGATAAGAAACTACTCGACAAGTTCCCACACAAAGTTGGGAACGTGTTCAAAATATGGTACAAACCAGATAGAATTTTTAAGCACAGGTGATTCAGTGAGTATCCAACTACTACACTAAGAATGCCCTACCAATACATAGTGGCAATTCTTTGTAGATTGTATGGGAAGAAAGATGCTTCCAAATTCACCTTGTCACTAATTCCTCTTATCTATTAACGTACAGATCAAGGGTTGAAATTCAACAGGGTTGATATCTTATCAACAAGCTTGGCAGAGTGACGCAGCCGCAACCTCGGGCACGTTCGCTGTCACAGGATCTTCTTCTTCTCGGCCCGAAGAACCCCAAGGTTCTTCTATTTCCCTATCGGGAAATCTGCACCCCACAGGTTCTCTTCAGCGACTCCCCTTTGTCCACTTGTCGGGAAATCGAAACTCGTAGCTTCGCGAGTTCACTGTCTATCTCTCTCGAATCCCCGAGACCTGATGGCCAGTCAACGTTGACCTCTCCTCGTACCTATCGGGACTTCTGCTCTATCACAATGTCGCAACTCGCGATGTCGTGCACTTTGAATCACCGACTCCTGATACCCGATGCATCGAGTCTCCGATGTGCATGTGTGAATTTACCTTTCCACACCCCGTCACCTCGATCGGGATTTCAGAATTCGCGGGATCGCGAATCCTAATGCCAAAGGATTTGGGACTTACCTTTCCCCGATCCCCGATATGATATGCCACCTATCTTCCACTAAGTCATGTTGTGGCCCCCACACAACCCTCTCGTCGGGATATCGCGTTTCGCAATTCCGAGCGGCAAGTGTTTCTAGTTCTTTGGAATCCCGATTCTCCGAACCCTGATTCCTCGGGATCCCCTGACACGTGTCCCACACAATGGACAGTTCTGAGCCTATCGGGATATCGCGGATCGCGATATCGCGATTCCTGTTGCACAATTTTGGAGCTTCGACTCACGAATCCCTGATACACGATACCACATGTAGATCTGATGGCTCTTATGGCACGGATCGACGACTCTACCCCTCCCGAGCTTTAACCCTCGGGCGTTCACATCGTAACCTCCTTGCGCCTTCGCAAGATCTAACGGTCCTTGAAATTTCACGAAATCTCCTCAGAAGATTTCGACCGTCTGTTCTTCCTTTTGTGATTCTGCGAAACGGTGGCATCCCTCTCTTCGAAACCCGTTCGCCTTCTCTCAAGCCTGTGATGCTTCTCTCAGACCTTCAACGACAGCCTCTCTGCACTTAGCCTTCAATGAATTCGAAGGTCTATTCTTCTTGAGATTTTTCCATGACTTTAAGTCTCCTAGAGAAAGATAACTCTTTGCACGCACTCCTTGTGGCAACCTTTCAACCTCGACTGAGTGTTGATGTCTCTCGACTCTGCGCACTCTTGCAGCAACAGTCTTTCGATGCTTCGCTCAGAATCGAAACTATGAGACTTCTCCCTGGCCTGCACACTCCTTGCACGACACTGTGCCTAACTGCACCTTCGAGGAAATGAGAACAAAAGATATCTCTAATTGAACCCTTCTGTCAACGCACTCCTTGCAGACAAATTCGACTGCACTCCTAGCAGGAATTCTATGGCTCAAAATAGAGAAACAATTGAAACTAATTCCTTGTTCCCTTCAGACTCCAATTCAACAATGAAATCACATACACAGCATATAAAAGAAAATGTATAACAGGAAGCAAACATTCATAAGCATAACATCAATACACAGAGAAACAACACAAACCATGTATTTGAATCAAAGATTTCTTCTATTAATTCAAATTTTTGTACATGGGTGTTCTTCATACACTATTCTCTACTTGTCTTCTGCTTCTTCTGAATGCTAATGCTCCGGCTAATGTTACAATGTACAAAGGAGGGTGTCTATATCCATTTTCCCTCTTGGACTCTAAAGCTATCAAATCTAGAATTAAATTCCTATCTAACTGCATTAAATCTATTAAATGCCGACTATCTACCTAAGGACGAGAGCTATCTTCTCAAGGTCCCTTACAATATACAAGTGTGCCTCATATTAAATGATTCATTTAAGATCTGCGCCATCAATTCCAAAATATTTTCAAAAACTTGTGATGGCTTGTCCAGCTGTCCTCTGCTTTTGCGTTGGCTCGCTTGATGTGCTGGTGATGCTCCTGCATCATACTCCTCGGCTTGGAAATTTTCATGGGCTCCTATCCATGAGCTCTTGCACGGTTTTTCCATGCTTCTGTATCTCCGCTTCAGTCTCCCAGCTGGCATCTTCCACTGGGTGGCCCTTCCATTTGACCAGATACTCGAAGTATTCCTTTCTTCGGGTCTTCTTACCCATTCTCTTGTCCAGTATGCACTCCATCTGTGGCTTTTCTGCAACTGGCAATTGTTTCATCCACTGGATCACTGGTTTCTCAGTTCCATTCTCTGTTTCTCCAGCCTTATATGGGTATAAATCTGCGATGTTGAATATCGGAGATATCTCGATGCCATCCGGCAACTCAATCTCATAAGCATTTTCCCAGAATTTCCTCAAGACCTTGCATGGTCCGATTTTCTTCATTTTCAACTTATTCTATGTTCCCCTTGGGAACCTTTCTTTCCTTAAGTGTGCTAGAACTAGATCACCAACTTCAAACTGAAGTTGTCTCCGATGTTGATCTACTCTGCGCTTATACTTCTGACTTGAATCTTGCAGTCGTTGCTTCACCTGGCTGTGAAGTTCCTTCATTGCCTCAGTAAATTCCTCTGCACTAGCACTGCTAGTAGCAGTCTGTTATGAATCCCTCAGTTCAGATACTCCTCTCAGCTGCATCCCATATACAATCTGAAATGGACTCTTTCATGTGCTCTGATTCACTAAATCGTTGTATGCGAGCTCTGCTTGCGGTAATATACTATCCCAGCTGCTGTGGTGCTCTGTCACCATGCTTCTCAGCAAGTCTCCTAGACTTCTGTTCACCACTTTTGTCTGTCCATCTCTCTGAGGATGATACGCAGAACTAAATATCAAATTAGTCCCTAGCTTCTTCCATAAGGTCCTCTAAAAATTCCCTATGAATTTTGTGTCTCTATCCGAAACTATGCTCTTCGGCAACCCATGAAGTCGAATGACCTCCTTGAAAAATAGATTTGTGATGTCCGTTGTATCACTGGTCTTCTGGCATGGGATGAAGTGTGCCATCTTAGAAAACCTGTCCATGACCACAAAGATTGAATCAACACCTCTTTGTGTCCTCGGCAACCCTAATACAAAATCCATGCTTATCGCCTCCCATGGCCTCTCTGGTATGGGCAATGGCTGATAAAAACCTGCATTCTGCTTTCTACCCTTCGAATGCCGACAAACTCTACATCTGTCAATGAACCTCTTGACATCTGCACGCATCCCTGGCCAAAAATATGTCTCATTCAGCTTTGCGAATGTTTTTTCATGGCCAAAATGTCCTGCCAATCCACCACTATGCTTTTCCTTTAACAAGTTCTCCCTCATGGAGCATTTCAGATTACACAGTTGATTGCCTCTGAACAACAATCCCTCCTGGATCATATAATCTATCCAAGGGCTTCTGTCTCTGAGAACTAGATTCTCAACTGCTTCATACGCCTCTCCAAAATCTGCATCTCATGCGTACATGTCCCTGAGATTATGAAAACCCATTGTTTTGACTCAGAACTCCTACAGTAACAAACATTTCCTGCTCAAAGCATCAACCACTTTGTTAGCAGTACCCAAAATATGTTTAATCACAAATGTGAAATTCTGCATATACTCTACCCATTTTGCATGTTTCTGATTCAACTTCTCCTGTTGAGTCACAAACTGCAATGCATGATTATCACTGTACAGTACAAATTCCTTTGGAATCAAGTAATTCCTCCACTTCTTCAACGCCTGTATGATAGCATAAAATTCTTTATCATACGTGGAGTATTTCAATTTCACGTCAACCAACTTTTCATTGAAATATGCAATCGGTCTATCTTCCTGACTCAAGACCGCTCCTATGGCAAACCCACTTGCGTCACATTTCACTTGAAATGTCTTCAGGAAATCCGGCAACACCAACACCGATTGTTCCATGATCTTCTTCTTCAACAGATTGAAGCTCTTTTCAGCCTCTGTTGTCTAGTGAAAAGACTTATGCCGCTTCTTCACTGTATCCATCATCGTTGCACTAATTCCACTGAAATTCCTGATGAATTTCCGGTAGAAACTAGCTAAACCATGAAAACTCCTCACCTCAAAAATATTTTTTGGTGATGGCCAATTCTTGATCACTTCCACCTTATCCGGATCCATCCTCAACTCATTCGCTGAAATAACAAATCCAAAATAAATGAGTTCTGTCTTCATAAATGAGGGCTTCTTCATATTAATCAACAAATTCTCCTGCTGTAGCTTCTTCATCACTATAGCCAAATGCTTCAAGTGTTCTACCACTGACTTACTGTAAATTAGTATATCATCTAAATAAACGATGACGAACTTCCCGGTGAATTCCCTCAGGACTTCATTCATCAACCTCATAAAAGTGCTCGGTGCATTTGTCAAGACAAACAGCATGACTAGCCATTCATACAATCCTTCGTTGCTTTTGAAGGCTGTCTTCCAATCATCACCTTCTCTCATGCGAATCTGGTGGTATCCACTTTTCAAATCAATCTTTGAAAAATACATTTCCCCGCTCAGGCAATCCATCAGATCATCCATCCTTGGCAATGGAAACCTATATCTAATGGTTATCTTGTTGATCGCTCTTGAGTCAGTACACATTCTCCAACCTCCATCTTTCTTCGGACTAAGTACTGTTGGAACGGAACACAGACTCAAACTTTCCCTGACCAATCCTTTGTCCAACAACTCCTGGACCTGTCTTTTAACCTCCTCATTTTCTTGCGGCATCAATCTGTACGTGGCCTTATTCGGAAAACTGGCTCCTGGTATGAGATCAATATGATGACTCACACTCCTCATCGGTGGCAACGAATGAGGTAATTCATCCACTATGATGTCAATGAACTCTTCCAACAGTTCTTGAACTTCATCTGGTAAATCGTCCACTCTTGTGCTAGTCAGAACAATCCTTGGATTTATGACCACTAAGAATTGTGGATCTTCCTTCTTCTTCAGCTCCATAAGAATCTCCTTCCCACTCATGAGAAGTATTGTGTTGTTCACTTCTGGTTTCACCTCCTTATCCTTTATCGGAAGTAACATATGGGTTCTCCCATTATTCTCCAGGGTATATGTGTTCATTCTCCCGTCATGAATCACATTTCTGTCATATTGCCATGGTCTACCCAGCAATAAATGACATACATCCATGGGAATAACATCACACAAAATCTTATCATTATATCCCCCTATATTGAACTCAACCAAGCATTGCTTAGTAACAGTTACCTGGTGTCCTTTCTGTAGCCATGAAACTCTGTATGTGCTTGGATGATCAGTTGTCTCCAGCTCCATCTTTTCTACCATCTCGATTGAAACGAGATTATCTGTGCTACCACTGTCAACAATGACCTTGCACACCCTGTATTTGGTCTTGCAAGTTGTTATGAACAGTCTGGTCCTTTGGAATGAACTTTCCACCTCCTTCTTGGGTGTCAAAAGGACTTTTTGCATCATAAGCGATCTTCCGCCTTCTGCATCTTCGGTCTCAGCATCTCACCTCTGCGCTTCAGTGATGTGAGCTTCTCCAATGTCCTTATTTTTCTCTGGACACTCGTAAGACTTGTGCCCATGCTTCCCACATGTAAAGCATGTGATTACTCCACCTCAGCCTCTTCCTCTACCTCTAGTACGAGGAAACATATTGTTGTTAGCATATCCTCTGCCCTGATCTGTATGCTACCCTCTCTGTTCAACGTGTGGCCCTCGCTGTGAGGTCCCTCCTCTTTCAACTTTACCCTGAGGTTTCTTCCATTCCTCCTTGGGATTCTGAGTTCTTTCTTGGGAAAATGACTTGTCTCTGGGAAAAATTCTGCCTCGGCCTCTCTGACCTTTCTTTCGGCTCAGCTTCTCCTTAGCTTTCAGAGCCATCTGATAAGCATCCTCCACCATCCTGATAGTAACCATGCTTAATTCATCCTGAATGTTGTATCTCAGACCATTCAGATATCTCACAACCTTCTCATCATCGCTCTCTCGATGACCTGCTCTGATGTTCAGTCGATAGAACTCTTCAGTGTACTCTTTCACTATCATCAGTTTCTGTCTCAGGTTCTGCATCCTCCTGAACAGAGTAATTTGGTAGTCTCTTGGGATGAATTTTACCTTCATCTTTGCAATCATTCGATCCCAACTCTTAATCTTTTGCTTTCCCTTTCAGCATCTATCAACTTGTAGCTCATCCCACCATAATGCTTCATGTCCCTTCAAGCGCATAACAACATGCTTGACTTTCTTGTCCTCTTCGACATCTTCATAGTCAAAGTAGGTGTCTAGAGCTCTAATCCAATCTAGAAGCTCTTCTGCATCCAGATTTCCCTCATAGATTGAAATGTCCATTTTTTCCTTTGCACCCATCCTGGCAATAACTTTAATTAAGCGTTCATTCGCTACATCCTCAACTGAAACTTCCTCTTCACGTTCGGCTTCAACTTCATCCTCCGAATCGTTGAAATCCCCTGCACTAGCTGTGCGTCTTTGAGTTGTCTCCATGTCTTCAAGTCTTGCTCGGAGATCTCTCATCTATCTCTCCATTTCTGGATTGACTACCTGCCTGCCTCTTCTCCTCACCTCCCTATCTTCTAGATCAGGTGATTGTCTTTCTCTCCTCGGTGGTATGGTGAATTCCTTTCGCTGCTACAGAAAGAAAAGAAATTTTCCCGCTCTGATACCAAACCTGACGCAGCCGCACCCTCGGGCACGTTTACTCTCACAGGATCTTCTTCTTCTCGGCCCGAAGAACCCCAAGGTTCTTCCATTTCGCTATCGGGAAATATGCACCCCACGGGTTCTCTTCAGCGACTCCCCTTTGTCCACTTGTCGGGAAATCGGAACTCACTGCTTCGCGAGTTCACTGTCTATCTCTGGGCTCTCGAATCCCCGAGACCCGATGGCCAGTCAACATTGACCTCTCCTCATACTTATCGGGACTTCTTCTCTATCGTAATGTCACAACTCACGATGTCGTTCACTTTGAATCGCCGACTCCCGATACCCGATGCGTCGAGTCTCCGATGTGCACGTGTGAATTTACCTTTCCACACCCCGTCGCTTCGATCGGGATTTCAGAATTCATGGGATTGTGAATCCTAATGCCAAAGGATTCGGGACTTACCTTTCCCCGATCCCCGATATGATATGCCACCTATATTCCACTAGTTCCTATTGTGGCCCCCACACAGCCCTCCCATCGGGATATCGCGTTTCGCGATTCCAAGCGGCAAGTGTTTCTGGTTCTTAGGAATCTCGATTCTTCGAACCCCAAATCCTCAGGCTCCCCTGACATGTGTCCCACACGATGGACGGTTCTGAGCCTATCGGGATATCACGGATTGCGATATCGCGATTCCTGTTGCACAAGTTTGGAGCTTCGACTCACGAATCCCCGATACATGATACCACGTGTAGATCTGATGACTCTTATGGCACAGATCGACAACTCTGTCCCTCCTGAGCTTTAACCCTCAGGCATTCAAACCGTAAACTCCTTGCACCTCCGCAAGATCTAACGGTCCTCAGAATTTCACGAAATCTCCTCAGCAGATTTCGACCGTCTGTTCTTCCTTTTTTGATTCTACGAAATGGTGGCATCCCTCTCTTTGAAACCCGTTCTCCTGCTCTCAAGCCTGCGACACTTCTCTCGGACCTTCAACATCAGCCTCTTTGTGCTTAGCCTTCAATGAATTCGAAGGTCTATTCCTCCTGAGCTTTCTCCACAACTTTAAGTATCTTAGAGAAAGAGAACTCTTTGCACGTGCTCCTCGCAGCAACCCTTCAAACTCAACTGAGTGTTGATGTCTCTCGACTCTGCGCACTCCTGCAGCAATAGTCTTTCGATGCTTCGCTCAGAATCGCAACTCTGAGACTTCTCCCTAGCCTGCACACTCCTTTCACGGCACTGTGCCTAACTGCATCTTCGAGGAAATGAGAACAAAAGCTATCTCTAATTGAACCCTTCTGTCAATGCACTCCTTGTGGACAAATTCGACTGCACTCCTGGTAGGAATTCTCTGGCTCAAAATAGAGAAACAATTGAAACTTATTCCTTGTTCCTTTCAGACTCCAATTCAACAATGAAATCACATACACAACATATAAAAGAAAATGTATAACAGGAAGAAAACATTCATAATCATAACATCAATACACAGAGAAACAACACAAACCATGAATTTGAATCAAAGCTTTCTTCTGTTAATTCAAATTTCTGTACATGGGTGTTCTTCATACACTATTCTCTGCTTGCTCTTCTGCTTCTTCTGAATGCTAATGCTCTAGCTAATGTTACAATGTACAAAGGAGGGTGTCTATATCCGTTTTCCCTCTTGGACTCTAAAGCTATCAAATCTAGAATTAAATTCCTATCTAACTTCATTAAATCTATTAAATGTCGACTATCTACCTAAGGACGAGAGTTATCCGCTCAAGGTCCCTTACAATATACAAGTGTGCCTCATCTTAAATGATTCATTTAAGAACTGCGCCATCAATTCCAAAGTATTTTCAAAAACTTGTGTTGGCTTGTCTAGCTGTCCTCCGCTTTCACGCTGGCTCGCTTGATGTGCTGGCGATGCTCCTGCATCACAGAGGCTATCACAACTCTTAAGGAGACTGACATCGAGGCATTACCATAATTTCATATGTCATCGTATCTATTGGATATCATGTGTGTGGAACATCGATATCCTAATATGGCTTGGGAATGGAAACCACCAGACCAATCCATACACATTTACTGTAAGATGCTCTGGGAGCATAAGTACACAACAAAATACCAAAAGATATGCAACCACTTCTTTTCACCTTTGTATGAATTCATTTTTTTGCATTGACACCATGCATGTTGGATAAGGCATTATAGATAATAAAAAATATTGGAGACTGGTATCTAATGGAATATGGGACTTACATCAGAATATGTGGAGCTACCAAAGCTCCCCATATACTCACAATATGTTTCCTCGACAAATTGGTGCTACAAGAGGTTTCCTATCAAATGGTCATCCAAGGAGTCAAGGAGATTCTCTATTGCAATAAGAAATATATCTACCCCCCTCTCCCATAATAGATTGGATCATACTCTTTTCAGGAGTATCCAACAGGAGGAAGTTGAAGTCGATACATTGTTATCTTATGGATTTGGAGAAGAAAATTTTATAAGGCACGACCCCAAGAAGGTGGTTAAGGAGTATTACATACAGAACAAGTATACTTGGAAATACACTTCAACTATTTGGGAGAAAGAAGAAATCCACTGCGGGGCATGGACTTATGATGAAGTCATTTCCACAATATAGGGAAATTTGTCCTGCTTCAAACTACTCTTACTCCATTTTTCTTAACCCTTAAGTGTATGGGTGTGTCTATATATGATAACAAACTTGATGAACTTTAATACATGTATATATATTGTTTAGATTACTCCATTTTGTAATGTATATATACAAATTGAAGGTGCACTCACAAAAACAAATGCATATTCAACATTGTTCAAGCATTTCTGTGCATTTTGTAACTCTCCTACATGACCATGTGCACTAACAAAATATGCAATAATTTATTATCTGAAAAAAACATTAGCATTCCAAATAAAATATAAATTTTGGCAAGGTACCCAATGTCAGTAAGGAAAATGTTTTCATATTAAAATTGACAAGATTTACAATGTATTAAAAAACTGTCAACATTCAAAGTAAATAATTATTTTTTTCTTATTTCATATTTTGGAAACATAGGTACAAATATAGTTGTGGATGCTTATGGTACCCTCCCAACTATGTGGATTTAGTATAGTTGGAATGCAAGTGAAAGAAATCTTATGTGGATGGACAATTAACATAAATATTTAAGATATGATATGACATATCTTACTAAAAAAATATATACACATTGCTGCACAACACATTTCAAAACTATTGTTGTTCATTTGTCCAACAATCCCAAGTTTGAAGAATGATATCATTAATTTTCTTAATCAAGGTCCAAACTCAAATGTTAACATAGATGTTTTGCAGTTTTAGAGGAAGAAGAAATCCACTATAGGGCCGGGAGTCATGATGAACTCATTGTTAGAAGACAGGGAAATCCATCCTACTTTGAACTGCTCTTTCCCTATTTTTCTTAACCCTTAAGTCTATGGATGTATTTGTATACTCATAAACTTGATGAACTTTATACATGTATATATACTCTTTATCTTAATCTGTATTATAATGTATGCATTTTCTAGATTGTTGTTTCCCATTTGTCCAACAGCTCCAAGTTCCAAGAATGATATCATTAATCTATTCAATCAAGATCCAAACTCACATACTAACAAAGATGTGTTGCATTTCATCTACAGACAAATGCACAATTCTAAGTCATTAAATTGTAAGATATAAATCATGAGGCTCAACCACATAATATGTGAGGACATTTGAATGATGGACTACAATTGTTCCTTCCACTAGCAAGCTCACAAGTAGATTAAATGTTTTTTGTAGATTTTATTCTAAGGATTAGTTCCATATTGGCTACTAAATATGCAACCTATTAATATTTTAGATGCTAAATAATGAAACTTACAAAAATGAACTTTCATAAAGAACCTTTTGTAAAAATAAAATGTTATATGCATACTATGAAATCACAAAAGACATCCTAGCTAACAATGTTAGTTTTACATTTTTTTTTTAAATTTGGGGTGTTGAAGATTGCTCAAGTAATATCTCTTTATTTAATGTCGAACATGTTTATCAATTGTTGTCTTGTGCTATTTTATCTGATTCAATTGACTATCTTTCCTTACTAAATAGATTATAGTAGATGAAAATGAGAAATATGAAGTGGTAGTTAAGGTTGACTCAATGATGAATGTCCATATCTTTTTTTTCAAGCAACAAGTTATATTGAGAAAATCCATTTTCAAGAGAAATCTATACAATAAAAAAAAAATGAGGTTGGCATAACAAAATTAAGGTATTCTATTCTGAGATTGTGTTTTCCTTTTTATTCACGATTCTATAATATCATAGAAAAAAGTTAGGGGTAACTTGAATACCATAAATTAAGAAATGCCAGAAATAGTTGATGTTGAAAGTTATCAAGCTAAAGAGAAACACATTCCTCATAGTATCATTGATCATGCACTGCATATCAACGGTCTCTTTAGATTGGATGCATTTTCATATATTCCCGTGGATTGTTTATTTGATGCATTCCATGTGCTATTTCACTTTCGTTACTCCTCCATTGAATTGAAAAATGGATTAATAGATCATTTATTGACTCGTTTACAAAATGGTGACCCAAAGGGATTGGAGTCGTATCAGTATGAGCTAGTAATTGATTTTCTATACCAATTGCATGGGGTCAACGATGTACACACACATCTTTCCAGAGTGAGACTCTCTTCCTCTCCAAATGTAAATGGAAATCAGAAAGGACTATGGGGAGATAAATTTTTCATACGATGGATAATTAAATGGTTAAAAATATCAATTGTGGTTTGTTCAATAACAAGGAAAAAAGGTATCTTCATTTCAATAGAGATGAAAATATAGACCCATATTTCATCTTGTTCCACGATGAAAACCCTGCTAGTGGTCATTATGAACCATTTCTTTACAAAAAAATATCCACATGCAACTTTGAAGAAACTAATAATCACTTGTCACTAATGTGGAAGGACATAGAATAGCATTGTGTAACATCCCACTCTTGTGCGCACTGAGGGAAATTATTCTTTGAGGACACTTTCTTGCAAGTGATCCATATTATTATACTGTTGGTCATTTGATTATGATTATGAGGCATTATGGATATGATTATATCTTATTTTGTTCATTTACATAGACATGTTCTATTGACTGGGTTCTCCTGAGTGTGTAGGAATTTGGACCTCGAGGATGCAGAGGTATCGATGAAACCCCTTGGACTCCATATCGAGTCAGGGAGAGGACTATTGGGGTTTGATTGTTGTAGATATGACATATGTACATATGATTAGATTTTATGATGATTGGTTTTTATTGCTGACATGATTTTTTGATGATGCAGGCTTACGATGACTTCCCAAACAGACTCACATGTGGAGTAGAGGGGTCACGCACAACAACTAGAGACGTTGAAGGAGAGGTGTGGACAACAAACCGGCCACAACCTACTAGCACTCCCGTCGTGGTTTGAACTGTAGGTTAACAATTACCTAGTTCGAGAATACCCACGATGTCGTTAGGGAAGAATACGAAAGTCACTTATGATGATTCTAAGGGGTGCGCAATAAGGTAGGGGACTCCAGGTTTTTTTTATGTCTACCAAATCAATCAAGAGGTGAGTGGCACCCTTGGGGCACGTAGTGTGTCCTGAAGGGCACATCGCGCAAGGAAAATAGAAAAAGGTGAGTGGCACCCTTGGAGCACGTAGTGCATATTGAAGGGTATGTCGCGCAAGGAAAATAGAAGGAGGCGAGTGAAACCCTTGGAGCATGTAGTGTGTCCTGAAGGGAAGATCATGAAAGGAAAATGAAAAGTGGAAAGTGGCACCCTTGGAGCATGTAGTGCGTCCTGAAGGGCACACTGTATTTTTAAATGGTAAGTGAATAAACCTAGACGACCTTAGAATGAATGATGTGTCAAGTAAGATTTAAAAAAATCTCCCTAATAAAAACGTCGCCCAACCCAGGAAATTAAAATCTAGGTCTAACTGACATTGTTGGTCAAAAATAATAATCATAATTAAACATGCGATGAGAAGGGGATAAGAAATTCAATTAATTTATTAAAATCAATTTTTATTGGGAGATTAAAATTTTAAAAGGGAATTGATTGTTTTTTTTTCTACATATGCTAATTAAAATTTATTAATTAAAAAGAAAAAGGGGTAAAAGGTGATTTTTCTACACTTGATAATTTGAGTTTTAGTTAAAAAGGGAAAAGAGGGAAACTTAATTAAATAGGAAACTAAGGGAAAAAAAAGGGAAACATAAACAAAAAGGGGAAACGTAAGGAAAAAGTTGAATGTCTGGAGTAGTAAGGAATCTTCCCTTTAAGAACCTTCTGATTATGAACTCAAATAGGAATTTAGTAAAGGCATAAGTAATTTAAAATGTGTAAGGGAATATTGAGACACCAAGGAGCATTTTTAGGAATTCTTTTTGGTGGGTGAGGGAAATAGGAGAAATTAAATAATTAATGAAATTAATTTCTGATGCAACTAGGGGGATGGGTGACATGTGTACGGGGAAGATTTTTTCTGAATCAAATTAATAAAAAATAAATTAAATGGGAAATTGGGAGAGAAACCACTTAAAAACTCTATAAAAATGATGGAGGAGGAGGACTATGGATCTCATCTTTTATTTGTAACGTTACGTTGTGGAACTTTTGTCTTCAATGACTTATCGTATGGGAGTTGGGATACCCAGCTCGGGTAATGAGGGGTAGCTCGACCTTGCGAGGTGAGTTGGGTGCTAGCGGTTCTCTGGTTTAATGTGTGTGGCCCCTTTACGGCTTGTTGGGCTCAGGGGGAAGAAGAGTACCCCTAGCGCTGGTTGGGAGGTATCGGTGAAGTCACATCAGTCGACACACAAGAGCTGGACGGAGTGCGTGCAGGACAAAGACTCGGAGTTTTCACCTTGTGCTATGGTACGCATGCGCTTATTTGAATGGTAGATTATTATTGTTCCTGCGTTTTTATTGAGACAAATATTACCTTATTGACTGTGTTTATTTCTTTCTCTGCGTTTTACATTGATTAACCAATTTACATATCTAATTACTCTAATACTTGGATGGATTGCAACCAATTTCATTTAGTTATAGTCTCCTTCTTCGTAGGCAAAAAACTTAATTGAATGACAACAATAATATTTTCAACTTAAGAATACAAGATATATAATAGAGTGTGGTATTAATATCTCTAGACCACGTATTGGCATTACTTACAAAGAGATATAGTAAATGTTAGAAGGGAATCTGCATTGTAGATAAAGTGATTTTGGGTGATATCTAGACCCCTATTTTTGGATTACTTGCATGGATATTTTTGCAGCCTGTAGGTAGCATCCTTGTTGTGCATTTGGGGGTATTATGGTGTAGTTGGTGGCATTTTAATAACAATGTTTTGTTAACTAATTGGACTGCGATTGAATTTATTTACTTTACATATAACAATTGTGGGACAATGTCTTTTTTTTAACTAATTGTTACTACAATTGAATTTATTTATTGACAATTAACATTTGTATGACACCGCCTTTTCTTTTTTACTTATTTGTAAATCAAGGATTTTCAAGTTTTTCTCTACAATTCCATGTACTAAAGGAAAAAAATATCTGTCATTTCACTTTGCGATTCATGCATCTATTACCAGACAACATTCTCCTTAGTCCTTCTACGATTTCATAGATATCATGATAGCCTTATCCTATATATTTTGACTGGGATTTTACCTATTTCATTGACTGCAAACCCTCACGATTTTACATTATTTTGAGTGCAAATTCAATGCGATTTTAATATATATTTGACTGTGATTTTACCTATCTCTTGACTGCAATTTCACAAGGTATTCATACTGTGAAATTACACACTTTATTGAGTGCGATTCTTCATGGTAAAAACAACGATTTTGGTTGGGCAAGATCCATCGTTCTTAGCAATTAAATTTCCCTTAATATGTATTTATTCAAAATTGATTTATATGCAACAAATCAGTAATGGGTAGCAAGTCCTTGATGGGTAGCGATTAATGTGATGACAACCATCCCTATGAAAACCATTCTCTTTTTTGTATCATGTTTCTATGTTAGCGTTTGATTCTATATCCTGCTGTATTTACTCGGCAAAGATTCATGCATTAATTAGACAACAGTGGTGTATATTAATGAACAACGTACTTGTTATCAAGCGTAATAGTTCACTTTTATATATAGACAGTGTATATTTTGACATTGTATATTTATGTTTATATCAAATAGTGTATTTTTAGAGAAGCGTAATTTAAAGTGTATATATAGACAAAAAATTGTTAATGTTAATGGACAGTGTTTTTTTTAATGGACAACGTTTATTGTTGACAAGCATGTTGATTTTGCTAAGTGCATATTAGCTCACCCTTATGATAAATTGTGATAATAGTAACCATTTTTAATAGTTCACATTCTTGGTAACAGTTGGGACACTTTTATGATAATGATAACATTTCTTATAGCTCACTCCTACACACTTAGACACCATTCTGAACGGATAATGGGTTATGGTTGGATGGAGAAGTCATTTCATATCTGGCGCAATTTAATTTGAGTAATGCCACCTTCCGTCTTTTCGACTATTCCTTGGGTGTGTGGGTATAGTCTTCACACATTTTTGTCAGTTTATTTGGTCTCCTAGCATGTTGGTTTCACGTTGGGTTAAGGGTCTAGGTAGGTTATGTTGTGCTAGGATTACCGTCACTCCTATCTCCTTAGAATGACATGATTTCTAATGAGGGGATCATTGCATGCCCCGATGGATAGATGCAAATGATAACCTGGCCGGAGTCTGTGCCTCCTATTGCGGGTGTTTGTTCGTTGTAATTGAAGTTGGCGCTTGGTTGTAACGCCTTAACGTGTTTTGGTTTTTCGCACAGTAGAGGTTTCCAGTTACTGACCATCAAGGCCATTTGTGTCGAGATTGTGTATGTTGGTCTTATCTTGTAGGCATTGTTGTGTTGTGTGTCGGGTAGGTAGTTGTTTCCTTCTTTTTTATTTATGCATGTTTCTCCCAGTTGCTTGATGTGCTAGTGTGTAGATTTGTTATTGTTTGTTGTCTGATCTGCGTGCGTGGTGTTCATCAACGGGTGGTGTGGTTTAACTGTGTCATCATTTCCTTCCTACCTAAAAATAATAAAAAATTGCACTTTTCACTTCTCTTGGAGTCGTAATGATTGGGGTCATTACATATGGTATCAGAGCAGGTTCAACCCATGACTTGGGATCACTATGACTTTCGTTGATGTGATATTTGATTATAATGTTGCTAATTAAGTTCACGTGTATTTGTGTAGGTAATCATGGTTAGAGGACGCCACAGAGGCAGATGGAGGGGTGTTAGGGGAGGAGGCGCGACACCCCTATTAGCATCCATGCCTGAGGGGTCTAACCCTAAGGGAGACAAACAGGTTGTCGGGAAAGAGAAAATAGCAGTGGGTGATGTGGTTAGGCTCATGAGGTCCTTTCAATAGATGTCTGAGGCAATGATCCGTTGTTTGGAAAGAGATGAGGCCACGGCATCGACACCCCCTGAGGGTCCACTGCGCACTCCGGTCAGTACTGTTAGCATTCACCCTAAACTCAAGAAATTCAAATTTTCAAATTTCTTTGGTGCCCAGGATGGCGTAGCCACCGAGGCATGGTTGGAGAATACGTGGATGTGCTTTGAACTTTGTGACTATACCTCCAACATGAAGGTTTGCATAGCGGTCTTTCAACTAAAGGGGAGCTCTCTTCTATGGTGGAAGACGCTCCTACCACAATTGAACATGGTCGTCAAAGACACGTCATGGGAACTATTCGAGGAATGGTTCCGAGAGAGGTACCTGTCAGAGGAATTCATTAAGTGTCAGCTCAACGAGTTCAATGCCTTGCGACTGGGTGGTCATAGGGTGCCCGAGTACGAGGCCCATTTTATGGAGTTGCTTCGGTATGCTCCGCACCTTAATACTAAGAAACTTAAGGTCAAAAAATTCTTGTTTAGCCTTAATGTCAGCATTTGTGAAAAGGTTAGGATTTTGATGTTGTGAACCTTGCATGATGTCATTCAAAAGGCCCTCATAGTGGAAGAGGATCTTATCAGCAGGGGTCAGAGAAGGAATCCTGTGAGACCAGCAAGGTAGGTGTCATCTGGTGTGTAGTAGCATCAAACACCAGCTAGACATACGCTATGATATCATGGCTTACAAAGAGGATACACTTTCACTACACCTCGGTGATCAACTCCATAGCATTGGAATCCTTACCGAGGACCACAACATCAACAACAACATCGACCGCGACAAAAACAGCTTAGGCTTGTTTAGCAGAACAGACTAGGTTTCCAGGCCGGCGGGCCGTCAACTTCTACTTTGGGTACCAGGAGTACTGGACCGAAGAAGGGGTGTTGGACATCTGGGGAACCACACTACCAGTGTGACTGCCTAGTGGAGAGGACTAGAGCATATGGATCATTTGGACCCACTACCATGGGAGATTTGGGCAAGTCCCATCAGATTCATGCAGTGGTGAATAACCACCATGCAGAGCACCAGTCGATGATGCTCGAGACATTAGGTACCATCGCTGACCAAACCCTTAGTATTTGATAGATTCTTGTGCTACCGAGAGTTTCATTTCTAGTGCAACAGTAAAAAGGATTAAGGTAAAGGTAGTCAAACAAGATGAGTTTATCTTTGTATAGATGGCTTCGAGAGCCAAACAAAAGGTTGGAGGGAAGGTTATGGGTTGTACCCTTAACCTAGGCGAGTTTGTCACCAGGGCCAGCCTGTACGTCATGATATTAGGATCTTATGACGTCATGATTGATATGGACTGTTTGGAATCACATGAGGCGATACTCAACTATAAGACAAAATGGTTGAGATTGGCTGATGATACAGGACATAGACACGTGATTGTAGGATAGAACTATCGATTTTCCATGAGGTTGATCTCTTCCTTTCAGCTATGAAAGAGCATGTGCAAGGGATGTAAGATATATGTGATCCTTGCGTTAAACGAAAAGGGAGTAGCGGAAGGTCTAGAAGACCTTTTGGTGGTGAGAGAGTTTGAAAATGTCTTCTCGGAGGAGTTACCTAGTATGTCGCTAGAGAGGGAACGAGATTTTACCATAGACCTAAAACCAGGGACTGAACCGATAACAAGGACGCCTTATCGAATGTCGACCCCATAGTTACATGAGTTGAGAATGAAACTGATGGAGTTATTGGACCTGGGATTGTTATGTCCTAGTGTGTCACCGTGGGGTGCACTTGTTTTATTCATACAAAAGAAGGATGGGTCATGGAGACTCTGCATTGACCATCGTCAATTGAAAAAGGAAATGATCAAGAATCAGTATCCGTTGTCGAGGATTGATGATCTGTTTGATCAAATGAAGGGTGTGATGATGTTTTCAACTATCGACTTGAGATCAGGGTATCACCAGTTATGGATCAAGGAGGATGGCATCCCTAAGATCTCCTTTAAGACAATATTTGGACATTATGTGTTTATTGTTTTACCATTTAGACTGACGAACGCCCCAGGGGTATTTATGAGTTTGGTGAACGGGGTGTTTCGCGAGTACTTGGACAAGTTCGTCCAATTATTCATTGACTATATTTTGATTTACTCTCAGAGGATGGAGGATCATGAAGAGTACTTGTGCTTGGTATTACAGTGTCTCAGAGAGAACAAATTGTATGGGAAATTTTCTAAATGCTTGTTTTATCAATCAAAGATTCACTACTTAGGGCATGTCATATCCGACAAAGGTATCTCCATGGATCCAGCAAAGGTCGAAGCTATTATGGAATGGCCTACGTCGAAGAATGTTTTGTAGGTGCATAGCTTCATGGGTTTACTAGGATATTATCGACAGTTCATCGAGGGATTTTCAAATATAGCAAATCTGATCACGTAATTGCAGAAGAAGAAAAAAAAGTTTGTTTGGACCGAGAAATGCACGGAAGCCTTTCGGAGGATCAAATATCTGTTGACAACAACACCGATACTAAAGGTCCCTGACATGGATGTCGAGTTATTGGTATGCACTGATTCATCCAAGGAAGCCTTAGGTGGAGTCTTGATGCATGACACTCAAGTGATCTCTTACATATCAAGGAAGTTGAGATGGCATGAGGAGAAATATGTGTATGTGATGCATGATTTGGAGTTGTCAGCCATTGTATATGCCTTGAAAGTTTGGAGACACTACCTTATTGGATGGAAATTTCAACTAAAAATGACCATTGTGGACTACAACACATCTTTATGCAGAGCTACTTGAATGCATGACAATGGCATTGGTCAAAATTTCTCAGTGAGTGCGATTTCGAGATTACTTACATAAAGGGAAAAATGAACAAAGTGGTTGATGTGTTGAGTCATAGACCACGTATATTTTCGGCGATGCCGCTTCAGATGATTCTATGTGAAAATATTCTAACTTTACAGCACAACAATGATTGGTACAAATATGTCAAGGATTTTATCAGACAAAACACAATGATGGTACCAAGATTTGTAGGATTTACATTGGACGATGACGGATTATTGATATTTAACAATTAAATTTACATACCACCAAACGATTATTTGAGGAGCTTGATCCTGAATGAGGCTCACGGAGCAGTGTACATGGCCCAAACGGGAGTCACAAAGATGAGGGAAGACCTTAAACCCTTATTCTTCTGGAAAGGAATGAAGGCATACATATTCAACTATGTTAGTAGGTGAAGGCTGAACATAGACATCCAATAGGATTACTACAACCACACATTATTCTAGAATCAAAATGGGAGGTCATTTCAATGGATTTCATTGTTGGTTTTCCATTGATGGGAAGGAGACATGACTCAATTTTTGTGGTAGTCGACACTCTGACAAAGAGTGTTTGTTTTATTACTGTGCATACAATGTATCAGGCACCTAACATAGCTAGACTTTTCATCAGTGATATTGTGAGGCTGCATGGCATGCCTAAGAAGATTATATCTGATCAAGGATCGATGTTTACTGGATGATTTTGGAATAGTTTACAAGGGGGCTTGGGAACCAAACTTAACTTTAGTAATGTGTATCACTTAGAGATGGAGGGAAAACCGAATGAACAAACCAAATCTTGGAAGAATGTTGTGCATGTACGTGATGGACCAACATAAGTGTTGGGAAGAATTCTTGCCACTGGTATAATTCTCATATAACAACAATTACCAAAGCACCATTAAGATGGTTCCTTTTGAGTTTCTTTACAGGCGACGCTTTCAAATTCCTTTGAGTTGGGATCAGCTTGAGGACAGAGTCCTAGTTGGACCAGAAGTGATCCAAGAAATGGAAGATCAAATGAAAACAATAATACTAAGGATAAAATAAGTGTAGGATCGATAGAAGAGTTATGTTGATGCGTACCATGTCGACTGTAGTTACAAAGTTGCTAATTGAGTCTGCTTGTGGGTTAAACTACATAAGAGTTCAATCAAGTTTGGAAAGGGAGCTAAAATCTCTCCTAGGTTCATGGGAACTTTTGAGATTGTGGAAAGGAAGGGGCCCATTGCCTATAGACTAGCCTTGCCTGATTCTTTGAGGTGTATGAATGATTTTTTTCAGGTATCTGTTTTGAGACATTATATTAGTGATCCTACACATGTTATTGACATGAGTTCCTTGCAGTTATCTGATAAGGGTGCTCTCATGGCTGAGTCAGTCTGCATCTTGGATCATCGCATTCAACAAATACAACATCAAATAGTAGATCCTTTGAAGGTCCAGTGGGACAAATATAGTCCGCACTCAGCGACCTGGGAGGACGCATATGATATGCGCCAGCAATTTCCATTTTTGTTTGATAGACAGATTTATGATACTGTGATACACACTATTTTGGCACTTATATACTTTGAAACTTCAGGACAAAGTTTAGACCAAGACGGGGTGTATGTAACATCCCTCTCTTGCATGCACTGAGCGAACTTATTCTTTGACACTTTCTTGCAAGTGATCTAGATTATTATAATATTGACTATTTGATTATGATTATGAGGCATTATGGATATTCTTATATGTTATTTAGTGTATTTACATAGACAAGTGATATTGATTGGGTTGTCCTGAGTGTGTAGGGCCTTGGACCTCGAGGATGAAAAGGCATCGATGAAACCCCTTGGACTCTGGATCGAGTCAAGGAGTGGAATATTGAGGTTTGAATGTTGTAGATATGAGATACGTACATCTGATTAGATGTTATGATGATTGATTGTTATTGCTGACATGATTTTTTGATGATGCAAGATGATGATAGCTTGCCGACCAGACTCACATGTGGAGTAGAGCGGTCATGCATGAAAACCAGAGAAGTTCATGGATAGGTGTGGACAAGAGCCCTTCCATAGCCTACTAGAACTCTCTTCATGGCTTGAACTATAGGTTAAAGATTACCTATTTTGAGAAGACCCACGATGCCATGAGGGAAGACTGTGACAGTCGCTCATGATGATTCTAAGTGGCGCACAATAAAGCATGGGCCTTATTCCTTAGAGGCCATTAGTCTCCCACAAGATCACCTGGTGGAGTATTGACTCCAGGGGTTTTTCATTTCTACCAAGTTAGTCAAGATGTGAGTGGCACCATTGGAGAATGTAGTGCGTCCTAAAGGGCACGCCGTGCAAGGAAAACAGAAAGAGGTGAGTGGCACCCTTGGAGCACATAGTGCATCCTGAAGGGCACATCGCGCAAGGAAAACAGAAAGAGGTGAGTGGCACACTTGAAGCATGTAGTGTGTCCTGAAGGGAATGTCATGCAAGGAAAATGGAAAGTGGCGAGTGGCACCCTTGGAGCACGTAGTGTGTCCTGAAGGGAACGTCACATTTTTAAATGGTAAGTGAATAAACCTAAACGACCTTACAATGAATGATGTGTCAAGTAAGATTTAAAAACAATTTCCCTAATAAAAATATCACCCAGCCTAGGAAATTAAAATCTAGGTCTAAGTGACACTGTTGGTCAAAAATAATAATCATAATTAGGGATGCGACGAGAAGGGATAAGAAATTCAATTAATTTATTAAAATCAAATTTTATTGGGGGATTGAAATTTTAAAAGGGAATTGATTGTTTTCTTTCTACATATGCTAATTAAAATTTATTAATTAAAAAGAAAAAGGGGTAAAAGGTGATTTTTCTACACTTGCTAATTTGAGTTTTAGTTAAAAAGGGAAAAGAGGGAAACTTAAACAAATAGGAAAGCAAGGTAAAAAAAAGGGAAACATAAAGAAAAAGGTGAAATGTAAGGAAAAATATGAATGCTTGACGTAGTAAGGAATCTTTCCTTTAAGAACTTTCTAATTATGAATTCAAATAGGAATTTAGTAAAGGCGTAATTCATTTAAAATGTGTAAGGGAATATTGGGACACCAAGGAGCGTTTTTAGGAATGGTTTTTGGTGGGCGAGGGAAATAGGAGTAATTAAATAATTAATGAAATTAATTTCTAGTGCAACTAAGGGGATGGGTGACATGTGTACGGGGGACTTTTTTCTGAATTAAATTAATGAAAGATAAATTAAATGGGAAATTGGGAAAGAAATCACTTACAAACTCTATAAAAAGGATGGAGGAGGAGGAGTATGGATCTCATATTTTATGCGTAACGTTATGCTGCGGAATTTTTGTCTTGAATGACTTACCTTGTGGGAGTTGGGATACCTAGCTCGAGTAACGAGTGGTAGCTCGACCTTGCAAGGCGAGTTGGGTTCTAGCGGTTCTTTCGTTTAGTGTGCATGACCCCTTTGTAGCTCGAGGGGATCAGGGGGAAGAAGAGTACCCCTAGCATTGGTTGGGAGGTATCGGTGAAGTCACATTGGTTGGAAAGAGGGAGTTGGTCGGAGTGTGCATAGGACAATGACTTAGACCTGTCACCTTGGGCTATGGTACGCATGTGTTTATTTGAATGGTATATTATTATTGTTCTTGCGCTTTCATCATTGTACTCCTATTGTGTAAAGAAATTTGTTTACTCAACGTTTTTAATCGAGAACTTAAAGTCATCATAGCTTTACGATCACTTCTTTGAATTGATTTCCTGGGCAACCCAGTTCCAGATTGCTATGATTGTTATGTTTTGTTTTATTAATCATTATGAAGAGATGGTGCTTCATATTCCATACTTTTTCCTAGATCATCCGTCCATGCCTGAGCAGTTGGCCAAGAGATGAATCGACGGTTGTCACTTCATTGTTAATAGACCTATAGATTCTAATGCCCCACTTTTATGTGCATGGATGATGAGCTAATGATAACGTTTGCCCGACCATCATGGATGAACAATTGATATTGCACTTGCTTGTGATTGATTTCTTCTGCATTTTGGTTGGTAAAACTCTGTGTTTTGATTGATGAATCCCAACATCTTGATCGGTAAATCTCATCATTTATTATGTTAATGTTTGCACTTATTTATGTTGTGTTTGTGAATTTACTATGTCTGTGATTGATTATTCATTGACAACGTTTAATTTATATATTTACTGCGATTATACATGTTGTTTGGACTCCAATTTCATAATTGTTTTTACTGCCTTCGATGCCCCTTTGTTTTTTGTTTCGATGGCTTGTTTTCCACCATTTCATGCTTCCTTGCACAATGATTTCGTCCTCCTTGCACAACGATTTCATCCTTCCATTACACAACTATTTGTCCTTCTTCGCACAACGATTTTGTCCTTCTTACACAGAGATTTTGTAACCTTTATACAACGTTTTTACTGAGCAAACTATTATCTTATTGACTGTGTTTGTTTCTTTCTCTGTGTTTTACATTGATTAATCAATTTACATATTTAGTTACTCTGATACCTGGATGGTTTGCAACCAATTTCAACTCAACAATACAAGATATGTAATAGACTGTGGTATTAACATCTCCAGACCATGTATTGACATTACTTACACATACATTTAGTAACTTTTAGAAAGTGAATATGGATTGTAGTGACAACGATTTTGGGTGATATCTAGACCCCGATTTTTGGATTACTTGCACATATATTTTCACAACATATAGGTAGCATCCTTGCTGTGCATTTCGGGGTATTGTATGTTGTAGATGGTGGCGTTTTAATGACAATGTTTTGTTAACTAATTGGACTGTGATTGAATTTATTTACTAGACAGATAAAAATTGTGGGACAACATCTTATTTTTAACAAATTGTGACTATGCTTGAATTTATTTATTGACAGTTAACATTTGTATGACAACGCCCTTTTTTTTTTACTTATTTGTAACTCAACGATTTTCGAGTTTTTCTCTACGATTCCATGTAATAAAGGACAACAATCTCTGTCATTTCACTCTGGGATTCGTGCATCTATTACTAGACAACATTCTCCTTATTCCTTTTGCAATTTCATCCATATCATGACAGCTTTATCATGTATATTTTGATTGCGATTTTACATATTCCATTGACTGCGAACCTTCACGATTTTACTTTATTTTGAGTGCAAATTCAGTGCGATTTTAATATATATTTGATTATGATTTTACCTATGTCTTGACTTCGATTTCGAAAGATATTCATACTACGAACTTACACGCTTTATTGAGTGTGATTCTTCATGATATACATGTCGATTTTGGCTGGGAAGCATCCATCATTCTTAGCAATTAAATTTCACTTAATATGTAGCTATTCGACAATGATTTATATGCAACAAATCAGTAATGGGTAGAGAGTCCTTGATGGGTAGCGATAACTGTGCTAACAACCATCCTTTATGAAAACCCTTCTATTTTTTATATCTTGTTGCTATGTCAGCGTTTGATTCTATATCCTGATGTATTTACTAGGAAGGGATTCCTACATTAATTAGACAACAATGGTGTATATTAATGAACAACATACTTGTTGTCAAGCATAATAATTCACTTATATATCTAGACATTGTATATTTTGACATTGTATATTTATGTTTATATCACACAGTGTATTTTTAGACAAGTGTAATGTAAAGTGTATATATAGACAGAGAATTGTTAATGTTAATGGATAGTGTTTTTTTTAATGGTCAACGTTTATTGTTGACAAGCATGTTGATTTTGTTAAGTGCATATTAGTTCACCCTTATGAAAACTTGTGATAATAGTAACAATTGTTAATAGTTCACATTCTTGGTCATAGTTGGACATTTTTATGGTAATGATAACATTTCTTATAGTTCACTCATTCGTACTTAGACACCATGTTGAACAAATAATGGGTTATGGTTGGATGGCGAAGTCGATTCATAGTTGGCGCAATTTAATTTGAGAAATGCCACCTTGCATCTTCTCGACTATTTCTTGGGTGTGTGGGTATAGTCTTCACACATTTGTGTCAGTTTATTTGGTCTCCTTGCACATCGGTTTCATATTGGGTGAAGGTTCCAGGTAGGTTATTTTGTGCCAGGATTATCGTCACGCCTATCACCTTGGGACGACATGATTCCTAATTAGGGGATCACTGCATGCCCCAATGGATAGATGTGAATGATAACCTGGCTAGAGTCTGTACTTCCTGATGCGGGTATTCCTTCATTGTAATTGAAGTTGGCACTTGGTTGTAATGCCTTAATGTGTTTTGGTTTTGTGCACTGTAGAGGTTTCCAGTTACTGATCGTCAAGGCCATTGGGTCGAGATTGTTGATGTTGGCCTTAGCTTGTAGGCATTGTTGTGTTGTGTTTCAAGGAGGTAGTTGTTTCCTTCTTTTTGATTTGTGCATGTTTCACCGAGTTGCTCGATGTGCTAGTGTGTAGAGTCATTGTTGTTTGTTTCCTGATCTAAGTGCGTGACGTTCATCATCAGGTGGTGTGGTTTAACTGTGTCGTTGTTGCCTTCCTACCTAAAAACAAAAAACAATTTGCACTTTTTTCTTCGCTTGGAGTCGTAACTATTGGGGTCGTTATAGATTGGAAGTGTATTATGAATAAGATGCTTGTGGGGGTAGTCTATTTGGAGAAATTTTCTATTTGATAGAAACAGACTTCAATGTAAAATACTTGAGATTTTATATTGTGCAATCATTATGCAATCCAATTACAAGTGGTGACCCCAATGCATTTCATTGCTTACGCCAACACTTGTCACACAATGTCATACACAGTACAAAAATGATCAACGATTGGCAAGGGTATCTTGTCAAAATGGAAATGCCATATGAAAAGGGGAAGATAGAGGGTGGGGAATTTTTCTTACAATGGATATCAATCATTTTCGATGTAAATATCGAAGTATGGTCCTCCCATTGCAATAACATTGTACCCCTCTACTTTGTTCGCTTGAGCTGTGATCAAACAGTGGATTTTTTTTTATTTGAAACATATACATTTCACATTCACTATCAACCATTACCAAGAGAAAATGACAATAACATATGCAATGCACATTGTATCCAACCTGCAATGGGTCTAAACAACACACATGGGATTGACCATCATCTCGTTACATATGTGCGAATTACAAAAAATATTAACAGTAATTCATTTCTTCTTGAAAAAGCCTTGTAAAGACATCGACATATACATCCTATACATGAGAACTCTAAAATGTCAATGTCAGATACTGCTTCCATGTCCGATATGGCTTGCTATCAAACAAACACACATGCTACTAAGAAGCATACACTTTCTTGTCACAATGTTAAAAAAATGATTCGTGAAAACAAAAAATGTGATGAAAGACTCCCCATCAAACATGGACTAAAAATCCATGTATATGAACAACATACATATCCCATCGACCCAACAATTCCTCTTACTAAAAGAAAATGATTAACATATCCTATGTTGGAACAGACACCTTCATGTACATAAATTGAACAGAAAGGAGCAACAAAGAATACATCTACTATGCATGTCCATGTAAAAAAGAATGTTGCAAGAGAAAAATATTTGAAGCAGCTTAAGGAAACATCTAAGTACCCATGTGCAATTTGTGAACAATTGTAATTTTCAAAAAACATTAGATGCTTCACCAAAGAATTTCAAGAAGAATATGCAAGCTTAACAACAACTAAAAAAACACTCTTTGTTAAGAATATATGTCTTCCTTGCAAAAGAGCCATCCAAAATGGAAAATTGCCACAATTTTAAACACCTGAACAAATAAAATGTAATGTGCAATTACCAATTGTAAATACACTTTCAGATCTTGAAGAGAGACTTGTATCACTCATAATTGCATTTAGAAAAATTAGGCAATGGGATTACAAGCGATCCCAGATGGGCTTGAAAGGATCAATTATCAATGTCCCTATCCACATGGATGTTGTGGAAAAAGCCTTGCCACAATTCATGCATGAAACACTAACAATTGCAATTGCATTAAAAATATGATTGCAATACAAGAATGCATATCAGACTAGAAAAGTATGTGTAAACATTTTAATGAGAGAACTGAAATAATTATGTTCCAGATCTCTATATAAGTCTGAAAAAATCTCTATAAACAAGAAATGGACTATTATTTTGGAACAATACAATCACAATGACAGAGACAATCACAATTATGATTATGGAAGTGATATGGATATTGAATCAGATAGTGAAATACCAATTGAAACATTAGTACATGGATTCATAGAGTCACAAGCATTTACGATTTATAAGACACGATCATCGAAGTTGCACTCGTTGAAGGGAAACTTCCACTTGGATTTTTCAAGAACAAATATGCAGAGGATATGAACTTTCCAACCCTATTATATAGAGATTTGTCTGACGATGACATTGTAAAAATATTTAGTTACCTAAAAATGGTAAAATGGGAATTTCTACTTGCTAGCATTGATTTCTCATATCACACAACAAATTTGTTTTTCAAAACAATGTGAATAATAATTGACAAAGCACTCACTTGCATGTGATACGAATAAGGAAGGGACAACTAAGAGTAAGAAAGATATTATAAAGAGATGTAAATTACAAACCAAACTTGGAGAAAATACTCAAATATGATATTGGATACATAGACTTCAAAAACATATGCATTTCTCCTGATTACCTGCAACATATACAGAAAAAACATATTTGCAATAATATGAAAATTAGGGTCTCCAACCTTTTTTGTCAATTTCACAAGCATGTAGCATCACTGGACTGCATTTGTCTATACATTGACTCAGTTGTATAAGAAGAGGGGGAAGAGAAAGCACACTAAAACATTGGAGGACAATGACATTGATTACATCCAGTCACATGTAGTTGTTACTATAGACATAAAATAAATGCTCTAAAGAAATTGATATGTCATGACGAAACATTGTTCAGAGGACTACTACTTTGTAGCATAGTTCCAAAATAGAGGAAGCGGGCATGAACATGGGCTATTATGGATAAAATATGCCCTGATACATGGAAGGGATAGTAACTTAGAAATTACAAATTTCTTAGACAAATACATAACTTGTGACATGGACCACTTGGATCCATCTCTTTCCAAATTTCATAAGCATTACCATACAAGAAGTTGTAAGAAACGAAATAATTCCCACTACGGTTACAACTTCCCCATGCCACCAATGAAAATGAAAATAGTGCTCGAACCAATAAGATCAGCGAACAAATCTCTTGATGAGAAGTCAAGGTCCTTATTCACATCTCTAGAGAAAAAAAATATGACAGTTAGATGACCTTCAAATACTTCTTAGTAGAAATGGAGCTAGCAGACGATTAGTACATCCAACTAATACAATGTAAACTGAAACAACTGACAATTTTCCTGAAACGAAAACACTCACATATTTGAAACAATATCTTTGCAAAGGACATGCCAAATTTATGGAATGAAAACATAGATGCACAGTACGTGCTCAACACATATGTTGCAACATCGTATTGTAGTTGATACATGACTAAAGTTGACAAATATATGAAAAATTATTTTTAGAGAATACACAAATAACTTGAAAGGACTGGAATTGATTCTATGCAAATGATACTGACACTTGTAAATACATTACTTAATCTTCAACAAATGTCCTCTCAATAAGCAATTCACATAGCACTCTCTCTACCATGAAATTCTAGTTCAAGAGAGTGTACATTTATAAACATGTCTCCAAAATATCAATGCACATTTATGCTTATTCGACCTTTCCTATTAAAATAAGAGCATGATAATTCATAATATGTGATGTGCCAATCTATTATTGATTACTACATTGAGCGGCCACATACTATTAAGAATATCTATCATGTTGAATTTGTCTCCAAGTACAAAAAAAATGGTATACACATATCGAAAAGGAAAAAACCAAATGTAATATGTTTCATAAAATACAACAAACACATTGACAATGAAAATTATTGTAGAGAGAAACTATTGTTGTATGTGCCATTTGAAAACATGAGCATACATTAAAACATGACCTGCCTACATGGTATCCTACTTATAGTTTGCATGTGAACAAAATACAAATCAATGAAGATAAATTTACATACAACATCAATCGAACATGGGGAAACCTTGAAAATGCAATTAAGCAATTTGATAATAAACCTATGGATATTGATGGTACATTCACATAATGATCACCGACTAAATTCCATTGTGAATAATACGACTTGCAAGGAGACTTGCAATTCCCTCTATAATCAAATATGAAAAAAAAAATTAACCTAGGGTTTCAAGTCATATACCACCCATTTTTCCTCGATAAAGAATATTATACACTTAGAAGATTCTTAAAGTAATAAAAACAAGAAATTTTCAAAGACATCACCCTAAAGAAATTAATGGACATCCAGAGGCCACTGTACTTGTTCCTCACAGGTGGGGAAGGTACAGGAAAAACATTTACATCAAAAGTGTTATTCCAAATGATCATACGATTATACGACACACACAATATAATAGACCCTTTGAAACCAAAGGGATTGATACTGGCATACACAGGTAAGGTTTCTTACAATGCAGGTGGAACAAAACTCCAATATGCATTGCTAATTCATTTCAACAAGTCTCATTTCCTTCCACTTAACAAAGAAATGCTAGACACCTTATCTAATATTTATCAAGAACTACAACTTGTCTTCATTGATGAAGGTTTTTTAATCAGAAGTCGATTCCTATTCAACATTTACAATAGACTAAGAAACATAAAACACATAAAAATGAAGTACTTTGGAAACACAAATATGGTATTTTGTGGTGATCTCTATCAAGCGCAAACCATACATGATTCCCTCATATTCGAACAACATACCATGAACATGAAAAAAATAACATATGACTTTTGGAAAGATAATCTGAAGTGTTATGAGCTACATACTACAATGCGCCAAACAAATGAGAAATTTATTGCAATTCTGAATAGGATGCGCACAAATAGCCAAACTAGAAATGATTTGGAATATATCAATGCAAACTGCATACGACCTTCCTCAAATGATCCAACACTCCCTTACCTATTCTAAAAAAACAAATATGTCACACTACATAACAAACACAATCTATCATTGATTCCTAACAATGAGCTTCTAATCAATGAAATTGATGCCGAGGAAGAAAACCATGGAAATGTACCACACCATCAACATACAACAACTTTTCCTTCCCAACTTGTCATAAATTTAAATATGCTTGTTGAAATATATTCATGTAACTATGATTTGAAAGATTGTATAGTCAATGAGATAGATGGAATAGTCCAATCCTACACCAAAACAAAAAAATTCAATGTCCTTTGGATCAAGTTCTATGATCCACACATTGGTCATTGCCAAGATAACAAGATAACTTACTTATATAGCATGGACATTTCCAAAGAGTGGATACCCATATTGCGCATAAAAAAATAAATATCAACAACAAAAAAGACAAACCATTTGAAGATCTGAAAACAATTCCCAATCAAACTTGCATGTGCACGTACAATACTAAAGTCACAATATTTAACACTTGATAGTGTTACATTTGACCCTACTAGAATACAAATACATGTATTGGTATACCCAATCTTATCTCTTGTAAGAAACATAGAATCTTTGTATTTTCTAAATGCGCTCAAGATGGATAACTTCAAGGTGAAGCAAAAAATTGATATCGAGATGCAACACCTCCGATACATTGCAAAATGGAACTTTGCATATGATTTCTAGTTCATAAATTCAAGATCATCCATCCCAATTATTACACTAAACACACGTAGCATGCATGAAAATATGAATGAGATAATCAATGACTACGATACAATGGAATCTGATATTTTATTTTTGCAAGAAACATACATGACATAATCTATTCAAAATCAACAATTTCCAAGCCTCAATTGCATATCAAATTGCAATAAACATGGGGTCATGAGATTGGTAAAAAAGAATCTCCCAATACTGGAGCATATGCACTACAAACACCAAGTTGTAGAGGTTCTTATAGCTAAACTAGCAGTCCATGGATCCCATATTGCAATAGTCAACATTTATGATGCACTGCATGCAACCCTGTCTAGCATATTTAGTACAATAACAAAAGTATTATGTCATTTTCACCAAAACAAAATCCTATTCATTCTAGGAGACTTCTATGTTGACATTTCACAGTGTAATGAGAAGACAAAAAAATTGAGAAACTACATGTGCAACTATAATGCCCATCTTCTCCTCAACAAAACAAATCATTCAGAGAAGAAGCTCATTGATCATATTTGGTCAAATGAAAATAATTAAAACTACAAAATTTATACATTAAATACATATTGGATTGATCATGATACAATTTTTCTCCTACTAGAAGTCTAAAATGCACATAAATCCTAAAATACACATAAATCATAATGAATTTTGGCATCTATGTGTATGAGAAGAACAAAGTTCACTCACACAAGAATTATCCAAAATACTTGGAATATAACATAATAATCCATTTAGGAATAATGTATAAAATATGAGTAGATAAGATGATATACAATTGATAATGCAGGCTCGTTAATATACCCAGCTAGGGGTGCCCTTAACCAATAGTCATGTCCTCTGAGACATGTCCTTTCATTATTAATAGTTATTATTTATTAATTAATTATTATGTTATGAATATCTATTTATATGTATATTTATGTTAATAACATTGCTTTCCCTTTAAAAATGCTTTGTCCTCAAAGCATACTTTATGGAATACTTATCTCTTATGCTAGCTTGTAATTATTGTCTCATGCTTCTTCATTATTGAGTTAGTAATTGTTGAGGACCTAAGACAATAGGATATTCTAAGTGCTAAGCATAATTGTCGAATTGTAAAGGAGTCTACCCATTCTAATTCGATCTTCTACAGATTTGGGTTTTTATAGGTTTCTTGGAAAGAACTTGATACATTTCTACTCCCATGATAGCTTCTATTTTGACTAACACTTGTAGTGGAAGTAATATTATTCGACATAACAATTATTTGTTTTTGTTGATATATTGATTGGCTGAAGTATCAATTTTTGTGATTAGGATGTCGATAAGGCATCCTCACAACTTGATCTTTACTTATTATACTTGCATCTTTTTATTGATTAATTTTTCGATTTGAGTCTTCTTCATATATATGGCTTGTTTGTTCCTCGACATTTGAAAACTTCTTTACATCAACTGGATTTGCATCCTTTTGAGTTGTAAGGTTGATTGTGTCTGTCATCATTTCCTTATTGACTGATGATGTTTTGTGATCTAGTTTTTCTTGTAAATTCTTCTTATCATGCTTCAAATTTTTAATTTTTGTTAGTAAATTTTGATTATGAACCTTTAGGTGTGAAATTTATTCTTCATCTTTAGATTTGTTGAATTTATTTATAATATTTCGATTCTCGGGCTTTTCATCTTTCATCTTTTTAATTTGTTCAAGACATTTTTTACTAAGATTCTTCAAACGGGAAGCTTCTTCATCATTTCCTGATAATTTCTTCCTGAGATATTGATTCTCTTGCTCCAACTCTTGGACACGTTGTTTTGTATCCCTTGACTTCTTAATTTGAGTAAGAAGTTTTTCACTATGATTTTGTAAGCAAGATATTTCTTGGTTTTAATCAACAATAACTTCATCATATTCTTTTTGTATTTTTGATATCGAGTTCTGATTATATGGAAGGATCACCTTCGATATATATTTAAATTATTTTGATGAAGGTGTTATCTAATTTGACCTCATAGTAATGTCTTGAAGAGTCATCATCTTCTTTTTATAGGGAAAATTCACAAACTTTTTTTCTATGTTTAAAATGAAAGTTCCTAGACTTTTAAACCACGGTAGCTTGATAATGATGTTGATTTATTCTCTATACATAGTTGTGACATTGAATTGATATATATATATATATATATATTCATAATCATCAATTGTTACTTGCAAGTCTTTAATTTCATATTGTCTCATGCAAAAAATATTTGTCTTTTCACTTATGTTATGCTTTGAAATAAATAATTGTTTCGCCAAATTAATATTAATAGAATTCTCATCCTGGGTCACGCTGATAATGATGTTAACTTCCATTCCTTGAATAATCCCATTTAATGTAAATAACATGTAATTTGAAATGCAACATCCTTCATAAGAAAACCTTCATTTCTTCATTTTTGAACTGTACTTGAGTTGATTACAAATATTTTAACCTTTCACTTCATAATAAAATAGCCAATACTTTACAATATACTCACTTGGTAATCTTCTAAATTATATATATAATTTTCCTTATTCACTTATGACTTCAATTAATAAAGTTATTTTTTTTTAATTATTTATAACTTTTTGATATAACTTTTCCTTTCACCTCTTTGTCACTTTTCCTTTCACTTAATAATATTAATTTAATATAACCTTTTATTTCACCTTTTTGATATAACCTTTTTTTCACCTTTTTGATATAACCTTTCCTATTAATGTAACATAACTTTTCCTGTGTATAAAAGTACTTTCCTTTTAATATTTGTAAAAATATAGATGTATAATTTTTTCATCAAATAATATGATTTTGATTTCTTATATCTCTATATTCACTTTTTGTATTTTGTATATTAGTTTGACTTCCTCTTACTAAATAATCTTTGGAATTCATGAATTAATGGAATTAATGAACCGTGACTTAAATTGACTTGCCTTGTGCAATTTTACCTTGCATGTGAAGGGTGTCAATTGGCTCACAAAAGTCACATTCAACAATCATGACTTAATGGTGATTGTATTATTACCCTCTTAATTTACTTCATACGACAATCGGGTTATCCATGTGGTGTGTGTAATGTCCCCATTGTTATGACTACAAGTGAAGCAGAAAGTGAAAATACACACACACACACACACACACACACACACACATATATATATATATTAAAGAGGATGACAAGAACGATTACAACAAAATAACACATGTAACAACAAGAACCACGCCCGCAGAACAGTCAACAAACAATTGTGACTCCAAACACTGGCACAAGAAAAATTGGGTGAAACATGCGTAAAACAACAAAGAGAGACAACTACCCTCCTGACACAAATATTACCATGCCTACAAGATAAGGGACAACATTCCCATCCCAACACAATGACCTCTACAACTAGTTAACTAGAACCTCGATGACACACAACCAAATGCAGGAAGGTGTTCAAATCAAGTGCTCGAAAAACTACAACGAACAATGCCCACAATGAGTAGTATATACCCCAACCAAGTTATCATTTGACTCTATCCCTTATGGATCCCAATGATCCCCTCATCAAAAATCATGACGTCACCAGGTGATGGGCGCAACAACAATCGTGGCACAACAACATAACTGGACCCTCAACCCCAGCTAAAATCAACGTGCTAGGATATCAAGGACTATATAAACACTTCATGACTAACCCTAACACCCAATGAAAATTATGTCAGACGACTAAGACACTCGAGCAACACCACAATTTCCTTGCATAACACAATCAATCTGCACACCTTGAATACAATTATTAAGGTACATAACTTTTAAAAGAAAATTAGCAATAAAGGATAGTGGAAATATCGTTGATAAGGTTAAAACAAGATAATGGTTGATACAACTATTTCACAATATTTAATAAATATAGATAAAGGTTAACATATGACCAATAAAACTAGCGATACAAGATAGTGGTATATTAACCATATTAATTTATAACCCATAAAAATTAGCAAAAGGATAATGATTAATATATATAAGGTATCATTGTTAAAGGTTAATGTGGATAGTTCCAAGATATTCCATTTGTATATCATAACATAATCGTCATTAAAGAAAATAGTTGGTTGCATCTATCCTCCAAATCCCAAAATCAGATAAGTAAATTTTCTAAGGAGGAAATCACTACCTTTTTAACCAGAACAAAAGGAAACATGTCCCTTCAAACAACATAAAACTCCCCTCCTTTTTTTTTCTTTTTCAAAATTCTATCTTATAAACTGAAACAATGATAAGATTGTGGCCTAAAGGAACACGTTATATTAGTTATCTATATAATCTCTATAGATATCACTGTACTGGTGGGATGTAATACTATATTTATCAATAATGGTTGTTGTAGTTAAAAATGATTACTGACAATGACAAGACATGTCGTTGCCTAAAAATATATTATTGACAAGAAGGGTGACTGTAAAACACTGTCTAACTATATAAAAGATGTTTCCTAAAGGTACAACAATGTCTATATAAATAAAGGTATAAATATGCTATATATGAAAAATAAACATGTTATCCATATATATAAAGACGTTAACAACACTGAGAGTAATTATAAATACAAATATGCTGGCAAAATTTATTAAGGTGGATCTTACATATAAATAGACAGTGAGACATTAAAAATGTTGATATCTCAAACACCAATATTACAATTAACCACATTGTCACACATTGTTTAGAGATAAAATTTGGCTAAAATATATCACTGCGAGAAATAAAATTTTTATGTTTACCATAATCATTGTCAACAACCACAATATTAATTCGCTAACCAAACCCAGGAAATAAACACGCTATTCACTGGGGAAAATAAAAACACAATTAAGCAGAGGGGTTTATGGAAAACACAGGTATCAATCAAATTCATGGTTCAAGTATGGTTGGGTAGTGTTCCACGAGGTCGCTGGGTAAAGTGATAACACAACTATCAATTTGGCAATGGTACTGTAGTGGTGAGGGTAAATTCACACTAAATAAAAAGAAGTACTTGTTGTCTAAAATTTAGGCTGAGAACACACTCTAAACATGTTGGAAATGCAGTCCTTAACTTTGCTAAAACAAAATTCAAAAAGGTGTTGTTCTACAAGTATTAAAAATGTTGTCATAAAGGAAATTAAAAACACACAATGTCAAAGTATGCTATCTCGGAAGACGCAATTAGTCAAACGGGTAATCTGGTTTTCAGGAAAATAAGACCACTTTGATAATAAATACAAATGCCTAGAGCTTAAAACGAATTGCCCAAACATTAAGAACGAAACTCGACAGACATGGAAACATTGGGTTTGACACGAAGAACGCCCAGACACAAAACAAACACGTACGCATATGCACATATTCGCTAGTCCATCACAATTCGTGGTCAATAAAAAGGGAGAAAAATGTTGTCTTAACATAATGGTATTCGCTGATGGATTGGTAATAAAATTGTTGTCTAGAAATTCGTTATTAGTCAACTATTAAATGATACAACAATTTCTTTTATGGATCCTAGGTAAATCGTGGTCACATGGAAACATAGGTATAAAGTGCAAATTATAAACACAGTGAAGGAAAATCAAACATAGGAAAGAAAAAGTGTAACTTCGTTGTTGAAGGCATGTTGCCAAATTTATTTGATGTATTTCAGATAAACAATTCATGGATGAACAAACACCAAGAAAAATTGCCAACGAAAAGAAATCATTTGTAGAGGAGAAATCATTGTTAATGATAACATAGAATGTTGTCATGTAAATGCAAAATAAAGTGTAGGGTACCATAATGGAATTTGTTGGCAGTTCATGGTTTAAAAAAAAAAACAAAGGTACAACAACCAGTGGAGAATGCCTGGTAAATCCATGGTTGATAAAATGTTGGCACAACAGTCAAAGAAAATCGATGTCCAAGAAATAGTAAATTCGCCTTAAAAATGAAAAACCTCACCACATATATCTCATTGATAAGATAAAAGTAATTTGTCCATCAAAATTTTTGTAAATCCTGGGGTAAAATGTAGTAGTAAGACTAATATCATTCGTACATCATATAGTAATAAAAGAATAAAACATAGTCCACAGTGGCCCAAGGCAGAGTAAATCTTCTCCATCAAGCAATAAATTGCAGAGTTAATTAATCGCATCGCGGCACAAGACAATCACTTAACCTGCAACAATCAACAGGGTAGACATCTAGGAAAACCATCCTTCTCTCACAATCCATGCATAGAAAAGAAGGGAATTAGAATCTATAGGCCATTATGCACTCATGTGACAATCATTGATTTGGCTCCTCGCCAACTTCTTAGGCATGGAATGATGAACTAGGGATGAGGACGAAGTAAAAAGCACAACTCTTCAAAACAATCAATAAAACCAATAGGACAGTCACAACATTCATGTGTCACAAACCTCCCGTTCGTCACGACATCAACCTCCCAAACAAGAGTGATTTTTTTTTTTTTTGTGTGTGTGCATGTGTACAAGGGAAATAAGGACATCTACTTTGTGTCGCAACATGACGACGAATCAAGGCGCATGCAACAACATAAGATCTAAGACACACATCAAACAATCTGCAAGCAATGAACGACAATCAATCGACAATAAAATAAGATTGACTACCCATCTGTCCTACCCTGCAATGGTTAGGACCTCCAAGACACATAAGAAACGCTCAAGCCTAGGTTCCCATCGATTTTAACCATTTAAGGTCTTAGGGCTGGCGACTGTTCTGAGGAACATGGAGGTGTCTACATCCCACCCAACACAATCAGACCAAGCAACTAAAGATTACACCCAAGTATAACAATAATTAAATGAACAACCACGTCCTCTATGGTAGGCGCAAGTCAGAAGGACTCCGACAACAACCAACCATTACTAAGACAAGGCATTATCTATGACTCGATTGACATCAATTACAAACAAATTACTTCATTTAATTTCCAATAATCGACGAGTTACCAACCCAACCTTAAAATAAGGTATATTTAATTAATTTCAAATCCCCATTTTACTGAATCATAATACTTGATTGTACTTAGTTTCAAGAACCTTACCTTTTATATGATATCAATAATAATGAAATTACAATAACATTACTATAAAACAACCATATCATTACTTTTATATTACAATAACATTGCAATTAAAAGAACACGGACTTTACATTTTATTGTTATCAATAACAATGAACTACAATAACATGACCATAAAATAATCATATCATTACTTTTTATCTTACAAAAACATTGCAATTAAGATAACAAGGACTTTACATTTTATTGTTATCAATAACAATGAAACTTCAATAACATGACCATAAAATAACCATATCATTACATTTTATCTTACAACAACATTTCCATTAAGATAACAAGGACTTTGCATTTTAATTGTTATCAATAACAATGAAACTACAATAACATGACCATAAAATAACCATATCATCATTTTTATATTACAATAACATTGCAATTAAAATAATAAGGACCTTACATTTTATTGGTCATAAATAACAATGAAATTTCGATAACACTTCCATAAAATAACTATATCCTTACTTTTGATATTACAATAACATTGCAATTAAATAACAATGACCTTACATTTTATTTTTATCGCAATAACATTACATTTACATATTCAAACAATATATTATAGTCGCAAAACATTTACACCTTACTATCATAGTTTATGTTATTAATAACAACAAAAACTAGCAGCTACGAGTGCCTGTAAGAAACCAATCTGGCAAACGATGCGTGCATACCATAATTCATGCATCAAGTTGGCAGCCATCAATGGCAGTGGTCAGAGACCAGAATCATGTCGGAAAACTCCCTCCCGAATGCACACACATCCATTCATACAGTTCACAGAGGGAGGACGTGTACTGCATTCACCGAACACGGCCTTATACAAATTGCAGAGGCAAAACGGACTAAAAGCATGAATTTAACACAGTGCCCAGGAATTTTTTTTATGAATTTATCAGTTGCAGGGGAAAAGTTGGACGATTTCATTACTTAAAATATTAAATAATTCTCAACCCAGAGGGACGGGCTTTATCCTAAAGCTGGGTTTCACCCGGTGGTCGTCATCACAAAGTTTAATGAAGGATAAAGAAAAATACAGGTAATATCACTGAGTTTAAGGACAAGCAGAAAAATAAATCCTAAAATACCACTGCGTTCCGCTAAACTCTTCGTAGAAGGACATTGCTGTCGCGACCAACACAAACGTCAAGTTTATCCCAGCTGAGGGTGTGTAGGAAGGTTGGCAGAGTCTGAGAGTCAAGTTGATGAGGGTTATTAATGGAAATACACAGGGTTATTGACGCAAGACATAACCAGCACCTCATGCATCACATCATGCGCATTGTAGAGTTTATTGGCAAGTGCGAAATCATGGTCAACCAAAGGGGCAACTCCCCATCTAACACTAAGGTAATCATTGTACGAATGGTGGTAATTTGCTATGTCGAAAATGGCGGACACTCAACACATAATATCATTGCTAAGGCAAGTGGCAGAAGGGTAAAAATTAAATAATTGAAAATGAAGTCACGGTTCGTAAGGCTCACTGTGAAATTAAGATTCAACGCAGTCCCAAGATTTCACCTTGCATATAGTGGGTGCATTTTACAGAAGGTATAATGACACAAATGATGATAAATCGTTGAGCCTAAATAGAAAATTTCAATAATAAGGATGAAGATTGCATCGTTGTGCAGAACTGGAACATGATATAACTCTGGCATGTAATAAGAGTTAATCATTCCTTCACGACAGATCTATTCCCTGCTCAAGAAATTTGAAGAACAAAACCCAATGGTTGGGCATACAGCTATGCCTCACATGGGCTTGCGGTCATCTACATTTTTCCTTGAAACGCATCCAACAAGGCGTTCTGGTGACGACAATCATTGGGGTACGGTGGGAGAACATCGGGCAGATAGGGGATAATGTTGACGACAAGGGTGACTGTCCAAAAGAGTTAATTACAACCACAATAATTTAAAAAGGAAACACGACCATTTAAGAGGGCATCAACAGAGTTAGGTTATGAAGGAGGTCATGCAACACTAGGCTGGTTCATCTAGCAATTATATAACAAGCAACGCTAACTTAACTAGCGATTAGAATGCAGAATTAAAGAAAATTTCCCATCATTAAAATTTTAACGTCATGAGACTAGACAATCAACTACCTACTCAATGCACATGCATATCCTAATCATACATTCTAACAACATGCTATCATTCAACAAGGAAGCATACTGTTGCCCTTTGCCTCTCCGAGTGTCGTCCGCGTGCTCTGTGCCGCTCCGGCTCGTCGACCGTCGAGACTACATCGGTACCTCCCAGCCAACGCTATGGGTACTCTACTTCCCCCTCATCCCCCCAAGACGCAAAAGGGCCACACACTATCCAGATGGTACATCTAGCTCCTAGCTCACCTCGCAAGGCCGAGCTACCACTCCTATCCGAGATGGGAAATCCCAACTCACCATAAGTAAATTAGTCAAGTTACTAATCTGACAGTGTAATGTTACGCTATCAGTCAATCCCTTCCTCCTTCACCTCCCTTTATTTTATAGAGTTTTATAACTTCCATCTTTCCCTAAATCTCATTTAATTTAAGTTTTAATAAAAATCTTCTAAAAATTCTCCAACGTACAAGTGTCATCCATCCCCCACTTTCCTCCCATAATTATTTTCTTTAATATATTAATTTTCTCATTTCCCTCACCCACCTAGAGTTACTCCTAAATTTAGTCCTAGGTGTCCCTAGATTCCCTTACAGGTTTTAAATACTTTCCCTAAAATGAAGTTGCTAATTTAGTTCAATTTAGAAGGTTCTTAATTGTAGATTCTTTACTAAGTTGACCTCGCTTTTTACCATAAGTTCCCCTCTTTCCCCTCTTTCCCTTATTATGTTACCTCCATTCCCTAGTTTCCTAAATTTTATATTTCCTTCCTTCCCCTTTTATTAGATCCAAAATGGCAGTTGCGTAATTTATCCTCTTTTCATTTTATTATTAATTTAATATCTTTTTAGACTTTCACAAGTTAAATAATTTATTTCTTCTTCACCTTTGATATCCACAGATTTTATTTAAGTTCTTACTCTCTTCATTTTACCCCAAAATTTATGAAGTCCACAATTATTGCTTAAGTGTTTTTTTTTTTAACTACATCAGTTTATCTTTATAGAGATATTTTCTTAAGGATAGACAAAATTTTACCCCTAGAGAAGTTTTTTTGACTTGGAACTTAGATTCTGGACTAGGCCACACTTAATTAAGGGAGTTGTTTTTTTTCTTTTTCTTTAATTTCTTAATGAGATGAATGTCGTAGGGCCATCTAGGTTCCTCCCTCTATCATCATCAATGTGACGTGCCCTTCAGGATGCATTAGGTGCTCCAAAGGTGCCACTCGCCTCATCTATTCCTTTGCGTGACGTTCCCTTCAGGATGCACTACATGCTCCAAGGGTGCCACTCATCTCTTGACTGATTGGTAGACATCAATAACCCCTGGAGTCAACACTTCTCCAGGTGAACTTGTGGGAGACTAAGGGATTCTAAGGAATAAGGCCCCCGCCTTATTGCACACCCCTTAGAATCATCGTGAGTGACTATCACAGTCTTCCCTCACGACATCATGGGTCCTCTCGAACTAGGTAATCGTTAACCTATAGTTCGAGCCATGGTGGGAGTGCTAGTAGGCTGTGGCAAGGCTGCTTCCCACACCTCTCCCTCAACCTCTCTGGTAGTCGTGTGTGGCCCCTTTACTCCATATGTGAGTTTGGTCGGCAAGCTATCGTCAGCTTGCATCATCAACAATCATGTCAGAACATGTCCACATCATATCATCCTATCAAATGTACTAAAATCACAATTAAACAATCAAACCCCAATAGCACACTCCTTGACTTGATCCAGAGTCCAAGGGGTTCTGTCAATGCCTCTGCATCCTCAAGGTGCAAAACCCTACACACTCAGTAAAACTGAGTCAATATCATCTGTCTATGTGTCCTCAAAGAATAAGTTTTCTCAGTGCACCAGAGCGGGATGTTACATACACCCCCTCTTAGTCTAAACTTCATCCTGAAGTTTCTCAGTATAAATGCCGAAATAAGTGTATCATAGTATCATATGTCTATCTATCAAACAAAAATGGAAACTGCTAGTGCATATCATATGCGTCCTCCCAGGTTGTCAAGTGCAGACTATAATTGTCCCGCTGGACCTTGACCTGATCTACCGTTCGACGTCGTAACTGTCGAACGCGATGATCTAATATGCAGACCGGCTCAGCCATGATCGCTCCCTCTTCCGATACCTGCAAGGAACTCATGTCAATCACATGTGTAGGATCACTAATATAATGTCTCAAAACATATACATGAAAAACATCATGCATACGCTTCAAAGAATCAGCCAAGGCTAGTCGATAGGCCATGGGCCCCTTTCTCTCCACAATCTCGAAAGGTCCCATTAACCTAGGAGAGATTTTGGCTCCCTTTCCAAACTTGATCGAACTCTTATGCGGTTTAACCCGCAAGAAGACTCGATTTCCAACCTCGTAACTACGGTCGACTCAGTGCGCATTGACATAGCTCTTCTATCCATCCAACGCTTCTTTAATCCTTTGTCTTATTGTTTGCATTTTCTCTTTCATTTCTTGGATCTCTTCTGGTCCCACCAGGACCCTATCCTCAAGTCAATCCCAACTCAAAGTTGTCCGACATGGTATCCCGTAAATAAACTCGAAAGGCGCCATCTTAATGGTGCTCTAGTAATTGTTGTTGTAAGCGAACTCTACTAGTGGCAAGAATTCTTCCCAACGATTTTGTTCGTCCATCACATACGTGTGCAACATGTCCTCTAAGGTTTGGTTCATTCATTCTGTCTGTCCATTAGTCTCTGGGTGATACACAGTACTAAATTTAATTTGGGTTCCCAAGGCCTCTTTGAAACTCATCCAAAATCATCCAGTAAACACCGATCCTTGATCAGATATAATCCTCTTATTCACACCATGCAGCCTCACAATCTGACTGATGAAAACTCTAGCTATGTAAGGTGCCTGATATTTCATACGCACAGGAATAAAGTGAGCACTCTTTGTGAGAGTGTCTACTACTACAAAAATTGATTCATGTCTCCTTTCCGTCAGTGGTAATCCAACAATACAATCCATCGAAATAACCTCCAACTTCAATTACGTAATAACGTGCGGTTGTAGTAATCCTGCTGGGTGTCTATGTTCAACCTTTACCTGCTGACGCTCTAGACATATGGCCACATAGTTGACTATGTCGGCCTTCATTCCCTTCCAGAAGAATAAGGGTTTAAGGTTTTCCCTCATCTTCGTGACTCCCGGGTGAGCCATGTAAACTGCTCTATGAGCCTCACTCAGGATCAACATCCTTAACTCGTCGTTTGGAAGTACGTAAATCCAACTTATAAGCCTCAATAACCCATCGCTATCAAATGAAAATCCATCAAATCATGGTACCATCATTATGTTTTGTCCGATAAAACCCTGGAAATTCGTCTGAAGAGGAAACATAGAAAAGATGTGTGGCCTCCGACTCAAAGAATCCACCACTCAGTTCATTATTCCCTTTATTTAAGTAACCTCAAAGTCGTACTCGCTAAGCAATTCCGACCAACACCATTGTCGTGCGTTCAGGTCTCTTTGCTTAAAAATGTGTTGTAGTCCACAATGATCAGTCTTTAGTTCAAATTTTCATCCAACAAGGTAGTGTCTCCAAACCTTCAAGGCATATACGATGGCTAATAACTCCAAATCATGCATCGCATAGTTCTCCTCATGTCTTCTCAGTTTCCTCAAAATGTAAGCGATTACTCGTCTGTCTTGCATCAAGACTCTGCCTAAGCCTTCATTGGATGCGTCTGTGCATACCAAGAATTTTGCGTCCATGTCAGGGATCTTTAGTATCGTTGTTGTTTTTAACAACTCCTTAAGCCTCTGAAATGCTTCCCCGCATTTCTCGGTCCAAACAAACTTCTTTTTTTTCTTCTGCAATTCTGTGATTGGATCTGCTATCTTCGAAAATCTCTTGACAAACTGTCGATAGTATCCTGCTAAACCCATAAAGCTACGCACTTCTGTGACATTCATTGGTGCAGGCCATTCCATAATAGCCTCGACCTTGGCTGGATCCACAGTGATACCTTCATCGGAGATGACATGCCCTAAGTAGTGAATCCTCGATTGATAAAAAGAGCATTTGGACAATTTCCCATACAATTTGTTCTCTCACAAACACTGTAGTACCAAGCGCAAGTTCTCGTCATGCTCCTCCGTCATACGAGAGTAAATCAAAATATCGTCAATGAACACTTGGACGAACTTGTCCAAGTACTCGTGGAACACCCCATTCATCAAACTCATAAATACTCCTGGGGCATTTGTCAGTCCAATCGGTAAAACAATAAACTCGTAATGTCCAAACCTCGTCTTAAAGGCGGTCTTAGGGACATCATCCTCCTTGATCCACAACTGGTGATACCTTGATCGCAGATCGATCTTGGAGAACACCGTCGCACCCTTCATTTGATCGAACAAATCATCAATTCTTGACAATGGATATTGATTCTTGATCGTGGCCTTGTTCAGTTGATGGTAGTCAATGCAAAGCCTCCACAATCCATCCTTCTTTTGTATGAAAATAACTGGTGCACCGCACGGTGACACACCAGGACGTATCAATCCCTAGTCCAGCAACTCCTTCAGTTACATTTTCAGCTCTTGTAACTCCAGGGTCGACATCCGATAAGGAATTCTTTCTATCGGTTCAGTCCCCAGTTTTAGGTCTATGGTAAACTCCAACTCTCTCTCCGGAAACATCCCAGGTAACTCCTCCAGAAATATGTCCACAAACTCTCTCACCACCAGAAGGTGTTCTAGACCTTCCACTACTCCCTTCTGGTTTAACGCAAGGATCACATAAAGCTTGCACCCCTTGTGCATACTATTCCATAGCTGTAAGGAAGAGATGAACCTTAGGGAAACTCCCTGGTTCCGGCCTACAATCACATGCCTCTGTCCCTCATCATCGACCAAGATCAACCATTTTGTCTTATAGTTGAGTATCGCCTGATGCGATTCTAACCAATCCATACCAATTATGACACCATAAGATCCTAAGATCATGACGTACAAATTGGCCCTCATGACAAACTCTCCCAGGTTAAGGGCACAACCCGTAACCTTTCCTCCAACCTTCTGTTTGGCTCCCGAGGCCATCTCCACGAAGCTAAACTCATCATGTTCGACTGCCTTTACCTTAATCCTTTTTAGCACTTCACCAAAAATGAAACTCTCGGTAGCACCGGGATCTATCAAAATACTAAGGGTCTGGTCAGTGACGGTACCTATCGTCTCGAGCATAGTCGACTGACGTTCTGCCTGGCGGTTATTCACCGCTGCATGAATCTGATGGGCCTTGCCCATATCTCCCACGGTAGTGGGTCCGGATGATCCAGACGCTCTGGACCTTTCCACAGGACAATCGCATTGGTAGTGTGGCTCCCCACATGTCCAACACCCCTTCTTCGACCCAGTAGTCCTAGTACCCGAAGTAGAAGATGACGACCCACCGACCTGGAACCCTGGTCTGTTCTATTGAATAGGCCTAAACTGTTACTGCTTTCAGCGACGCTGCTGCTGATGCGGTGGTCCCCAATAAGGTGTCTGTTACTAAGGCGTCGGTCATCAGGGTGTAGTGAAAGTGGATCCCCTCTGGAAGCCACAATATCCCGGCGTATGTCTCGCTGGTGTCTGGTGCTACTGTGTTCCAGATGAACCCTGCCCTACTGGTCTCACTGGAGTCGTGGTCTAACCCCCACTGTTAAGCTCCTCCTCTTCTATGAGGGCCTTCTGTACGGCATCGTGCAAGGCTTGAGGCATCAAAATCCTAACCTTTGAACATAGGTTTCCATTAAGGCCGAACATGAACCTGTTGACCTTAAGTTTCTCTGAGTTAAGGTGCAAGGCGTACTGGAGCAGCTCCATAAAAAAAGCCTCGTACTCGGGCACCGTACGACCTCCCTGTCGTAAGGTGTTGAATTCATTGAGCTGACGCTTAATGAATTCCTCTAAAAGGTACCGCTCTCGAAACTGTTCCTCAAGAAATTCCCATGACACATCTTCGACGGCCATGTTCAGCTGCGTAAGGAGCGTCTTCCACCATAGAAGAGCGCTTCCCTTCAGTTGAAAGACCGCCATGTGGAACTTCATGTTGGAGGTATAATCGTGAAGTGCGAAGCACATTTCCATGTTCTCCAACCATGCCTCAGCGGCTGCGCCATTTGGGGCACCAAAGAACTTGGGAAATTTGACTTTCTTGAGTTCATGGTGAATGCTACCAGTAACGGTCGGTGCACACGGTGGAACCTCAGTGGGTGTCGGTGCCCTGGCCTCATCTCTGTCCAAATGACTGATCAGTGCCTCGGACATGCACTGAAAGGATCTCATCATTCTGATTATATCAACAACTTCTATCTTCTCCTGCCCGAGAACCTACTCATCTCCCTGGCGGTTAGACCCCTCAGGTGTGGATGCTACTGGAGGTTTCGTGCCTCCTGACCTAGCACCCCATCGTCTGCCTCTGTGGCGTCCTTTAACCATGATTACGTGCACGCACACAATCAACTCGATTAGTAACAGTACAATCAAATCATGTCAACGAAATTCGTAGAGAATCCCAAGTTGCTGGTTGAACCCACTCTAATACGACATTAACCTCTCGTTCGCCATGACATCAACCTCCCAAACAAGAGAATTTTTTTTTTTTTTTTGTGTGTGTGTGTGTGTACAAGGGAAATAAGGACATCTACTCTATGTCACAACACGATGACGAATCAATGTGCATGCAACAACATAAGATCTAATATGCACATCAAATAATCTACGAGCAATGAATGACAATCAATCGACAATAAAATAAGACTGACTGCCAATCTGTCCTGCCCTGCAATGGTTAGGACCTCGAAGACACATAAGCAATGCTCAAGCCCAGGTTCCAATCGATTTTAACCATTTAAGGTCTCAGGGATGGTGACTTTTCTGAGGAACATGGAGGTGTCTACATCCCGCTCGACACAAGCAGACCAAGCAACTAAAGATTACACCCAAGTACAACAATAATTAAATGAACAACCACTTCCTCTACAATAGGCACAAGTCAGAAGGACTCCGACAACAACCAACCATTACTAAGACAAGGCATTATCTACGACTTAATTGACATTAATTACAGACCAATTACTCCATTTAATTTCCAATAATCGACGAGTTACCAACCCAACCTTAAAATAAGGTATATTTAATTAATTTCAAATCCCCATTTTATTGAATCATAATAATTGATTGTACTTAGTTTCACGAACCTTACCGTTTATGTGTTATCAATAACAATGAAATTACAATAACATTACTATAAAACAACCATATCATTACTTTTTTTTTTTTGTTTGTTAATTTGTGCAGGACCTGCGATTAACCTGTGGCTTGA
>ML781983.1:98525-111265 GCA_009831015.1 Picea engelmannii
GGGATCGCACCCGGCCTGAGCCACACCAACCCTTAACATGGTTGGATTTTTTGTCCCCGCAGGTTTCGAACCGGTGACTTTAACATCACGGAGTGGCTTAACAACACACTCCATCACCGACTGTCCTACACCTCGGGGACAACCATATCATTACTTTTATACTACAATAACATTGCAATTAAAATAACAAGGACTTTGCATTTTATTGTTATCAATAACAATGAAACTACAATAACATGACCATAAAATAACCATATCATTACTTTTTAATTTACAACAACATTGCAATTAAGATAACAAGGACTTTACATTTTATTGTTATCAATAACAATGAAACTACAATAACATGACCATAAAATAACCCTAACATTACTTTTTATCTTACAACAACATTGCCATTAAAATAACAAGGACTTTACATTTTAATTGTTATCAATAACAATGAAACTACAATAACATGACCATAAAATAACCATATCATCATTTTTATATTATAATAACATTGCAATTAAAATAACAAGGACCTTACATTTTATTGGTCATAAATAACAATGAAATTTCGATAACACTTCCATAAAAGAACTATATCCTTACTTTTGATATTACAATAACATTGCAATTAAATAACAATGATCTTACATTTTATATGATATAAATCACTAACATTACATTTTATTATTATCGCAATAACATTACATTTAAATATTCAAACAATGTATTACAGTCGCAAAACATTTACACCTTACGATCACAGTTTATGATATCAATAACAACAAAAACTAGCAGCTAGGAGTGCCTATCAAAAACCAATCTGACAACCAATGCGCGCATGCCATAAATCACACATCAAGTTGGCAGCCATCAATGGCAGTGGTCAGAGATGAGAATCAAGTTGACAAACTCCCTCCGGAAGGCACAAACATCCATTGATACAATTGGCATAGGGAGGACGTGTACTGCATTCGCTGAACGCAACCTTATACAAATTGCAGAGGCTAAAAGGGTTAAAAGCGTGAATTTAACACAACGCCCAGGCGAAAATTTTATGAATTTATCAATTGCAGGGGCAAAGTTGGATGATTTCATTACTTAGAATCATAAATAATTCTCAAACCTGAGGTACAGGCTTTATCCTAAAGCTGGGTTGCACCTGGTGGTTGTCATCACAGAGTTTAATGAAGGATAAGGAAAAAAACAAGTAATATCACTGAGTTTAAGGACACACAGAAAAAACAATCCTAAAATACCACCGCGTTCCGCCAAACTCTGTGTTGTCGCGACCAACACAAACGATGAGTTTATCCCAGCTATGGGTGCATAGGAAGGTTGGCAGAGTCTGAGAATCAAGCCGATGAGGTTTATTAACGGAAATACATAGGGTTATTGACACAAGCCATAACCAGCACCTCATGCATCACCTCATGCACAATGTAGAGTTTATTTGCAAGTGCGAAATTGACGGCAACTCTGCCCGCAGGCATGCCCACTCTCACAGGATCCTCTTCTTCTCGGTCCGAAGAACTCTTAGATAGATCTTATATTTCCCCTGTCAGTAAATCTACACCCACAACTCTCTTCTTAATGATCCCCGTTCTCAAATCAGGGAATCGGACTTCGCAGTTTCGTGAGTCCCGTAGTCGTGCACCCTGTGCTTCACAAAACCCCGAAACCCCAAAACCCGATGGGTAAATGTCAATGCCTCCTATTCCTATCGGGAATCCTTATGTCGGGATTTCGGCACTTATGGTGTCGAAAACCATTTGCCTCTCTGATCCCCGACTCCCGATATGTCGATATGCCGATGCACACGTGTTGGTTGACTTTTCCACCTTGTGTCACTTCTATCGGTATTTCAGAATTCGCGGGATCACGAATTCTGATGTAAATGGACTTCGAACTTTCCTTTTCCTGATCCTAGATACGAGTGCCACCTATCTTCCACCAACTCTGATGTGTCCCACACGAACCCTTCTGTCGGAATATCACGGATCACGATTCCAAGATATAAGGATTTCTTGTCTTCGAAATCCCCGATGCCCGAACTCCGACTACTCGGGATATCTTGACATGCATCCCAAATGATGAATGTTTATGAGCTTGTCGGGATATCGTGGATCGCGATTTCTATTGTCATGATTTATTCACTCGGGGAATTTCCAATGACTTCAATATCCCGATGACTCCTTCGGGACTTCACCTCTGCTCACTAGGGCTTAACCCCGTTGCAACTCCTGCTAAATCTGATGGTTGACTGGATTTCACAGTTTCCCTACACTAGATCTTGACCATTTCTCCTCTCTCCTTGAGGATTTATTGATGTGAAACCTCATGTGTGGTCCTTCAACAGATTTTAAAGGCTCCACTCCTCCTGAGCTTTTTCACGAATTTAGTCTTCTTGGAAACCTCCTGCACGCACTCCTTGCGGCAACCCTTCAACCTCAACTGAGTGTTGAAGTCTCTGGACCCTGCGCACTCCTATAGCAGTAGTCTTCTAATAATTCCCTCAGGTTCACAACCCTGAGATCTTTAACCAGCCTGCACACTCCTTTCACGGCTCCTGTGCCCAACTACACCTTCGAGGGAATGAGAAAAAAAGCTACCTCTAATTGAACCCTTCTGTCAACGCACTCCTTGCGGACAATTCGACTGCACTCCTTGTAGGAATCCTCTGGCTCAATTAGAGAGACAATTGAAACTCATTCACTCTTCCTTTAAGACTTCAATTCCACCATGAAATCACATACATATCATATAAAAGCAAATGTATGACTCGAAGCAAACATTCATGAGCATATCAACATCAAATACACATAGAACAACACAAACCATGAATTTGAATCCAAGCTTTCTTCTATTAGTTCAAATGCCTGTACATGGGTGTTCTTCATACAATTCTCTGCATTCTCTTTTGCTTCTTCAATATCAGGCTCAGGCTCAGATAATGTTACAATGATACAATGAGGGTGTCTATATCTCGTTCTCTCTCCAGCTCCTAAAGCTATCAAATCTAAAATTAAATTCCTATCTACCAGCATTAACTATTTTAAATTCCGACTATCTACTAAAGGACGAGAGATATCAACTCAAGGTCCAATACAATATACAAGTGCGCCATCTCTTAAATGAGTCATTTAAGATCACACAACAATTCTAAATCATTTTCAAAAATTTATGCTGGCTTGTCCAGCTGTCTTCTGCTTCCGCGCTGGCTCGCTTGACATGCTGATGATGCTCCTGCATCATACTCCTTGGCTTGAAAACTTTCATGGGATCCTGTCCATGAGCTCCTGCATGGTCTATCCATGCTTTTGTATCAAAGCTTCACTCTCCCAGCTGGCATCTTCCATTGGATAGTTCTTCCACTTGACCAGATACTCATAGTATTCTTTTCTCCTGGTCTTCTTACCCACTCTCTTGTCCAGTATGCACTCCATCCGCGGCTTCTCTGCAACTGGCAATTGTTTCACCCACTGGATCACTGGCTCCTCTATTCCAGTCTCTACTTATCCAACCCTATATGGGTATAAATATGCAATATTGAATATCGGAGATATCCCGATGCCATTCGACAACTCAATCTCATAAGAATTTTCTCCCATTTTCTTCAAGACTTTGCATGGTCCGATTTTCTTCATTTTTAATTTATTATATGTTCCCCTCAGGAACCTTTCTTTCCTCAAGTGTTCTAGAACTAGATCACCAAATCCAAACTCAAGTTGTCTGCACTGCTGATATGCTTTGTGCTTATATTCCTTGCTTGATTTCAACAGTCGCTCCTTCACCTTGCTGTGAAGTTCTTTCATCGCCTCAGTGAATTCTTTTGCACTAGTGTTGCTAGTGGAAGTCTGTTCTGAATCTCACAATTCAGAAACTCCTCTCAGCTGCATTCCATACACGATCTGAAATGGACTCTTCCCTGTGCTCTGATTCACTGAATCATTGTATGCGAACTCTGCCTGTGGAAATATGTTGTCCCAACTGCTGTGGTGTTCTGTCACCAAGCTTCTTAGCAAGTCTCCTAGACTTATGTTCACTACTTCCATCTGTCCATCCATTTGAGGATGATAAGAAGAACTAAACTCCAAGTTAGTTCCCAGTTTCTTCCATAAGGTCCTCCAAAAATTCCCTATGAATTTTGTGTCTCTGTCTGAAACTATACTTTTCGGCAATCCATGAAGTCGAATGACCTCTTTGAAAAATAGATTTGCGATGTGAGTCGCATAGCTGGTCTTCTGGCATGGGATGAAATTTTCCATCTTAGAAAACCTATCCACCACCACAAAGACTGAATCAAATCCTCTTTGCGTCCTTAGAAACCACAATATAAAATCCATGCTTATCGCCTCCCACGACCTCTCTAGTATGGGAAATGGCTGATAAAAACCTTCATTCTTCTTTCTCCCCATTGAATGTTGGCAAATTCTTCATCTATCCACAAACTTCTTGACATATGCTTGCATCCCCGGCCAAAAATATGACTCATTCAACTTCTCGAATGTTTTGTCATGGCCAAAATGTCCTGCTAATCCACCATTGTGATTCTCTTTTAACAGATTCTCCCTCATGGAGCATTTTGGAATACACAGTCGATTGCCTCGGAACAACAATCCCTCCTGGATCATATAATCTATCCAAGGACTCCTATCTCTGAGAACTAGATTCTCAGCTGCTTCATATGCTTCTGCAAAATCTGCATCACCTACATACATGTCTCTGAGATTTTCAAAACCCAAGGTTTTGACTCGGAATTCCTGCAACAACAAACACTTCCTGCTCAAAGCATCAACCACTTTGTTAGCAGTACCCGAAATATGATTAATCACAAAAGTGAAATTCTGCATATACTCAACCCATTTTACATGTTTCTGATTCAACTTCTCCTGTTGAGTCACAAACTATAATCCATGATTATCACTATACAATACAAATTCCTTTGGGATCAAATAATTCCTCCACTTCTTCAATGCCTATATGATGGCATAAAATTCCTTATCATACGTGGAGTATTTCACCTTTGCCTCATCGAGCTTCTCACTGAAATATGCAATCGGTCGGTCATCCTGACTCAAGACTGCTCCTATGGAAAATCCGCTTGCATCACATTTCACCTGAAATGTCTTCAGGAAATCCGAAAACAACAACACTGGTTGTTCCGTGATCTTCTGCTTCAACAGATTGAATCTATTTTCAGCCTTTGTTGTCCAGTGAAAAGACTTATGCCGCTTCTTCACTGTATCCATCATCATTGCGCTAATTCCACTGAAATTTCTGATGAACTTCTGATAGAAACTAGCCAAACCATGAAAACTTGTCACCTTGAATATGTTTCTCGGTGATGGCCAATTCTTAATTACTTCCACTTTCTCCGGATCCATCCTCAACTCATTCGTACATATAACAAAACCCAAATAAATGATCTCTGTCTTCATAAATGAGGATTTCTTCATATTAATCAACAACTTCTCCTGTTGTAGCTTCTTCATCACTGTAGCCAAATGCTTCAAGTGCTCTACCATTGATTTACTGTAAATCAATATGTCATCCAAATATACAATGAAAAACTTCCCAATGAACTCCCTCGGGACTTCATTCATCAACCTCATAAAGGTACTTGGTGCATTGGTCAAGCCAAACGGCATGACAAGCCATTCATACAATCCTTCGTTGGTTTTGAAGGCTGTCTTCCACTCATTGTCTTCCCTCATGCGAATATGGTGGTATCCTCTTTTCAAATCAATATTTGAAAAGTACTTTGCCCCACTCAGGCAATCCATCAGATCATCCATTCTCAGCAGTGGAAACCTGTACCTGATGGTTATCTTGTTTATTTCCCTTGAGTCGGTACACATCCTCTAGCCTCCGTCTTTCTTCGGACTGAGTACTGTCGGAACAACACATGGACTCAAGATCTCCTTGACCAATCCTTTGTCCAATAAGTCCTGGACCTGCCTCTTGACCTCTTCATTTTCTTGCGGCGTCAACTTGTACACGAATTTATTTGGTAAAATAGCTCATGGTATGAGGTCTATATGATGACTCACACTCCTCATTGGTGGCAACGAACGACATAATTCGTCCACTATGATGTCAGCGAACTCTTCCAACAGTTCTTGAACCTCAACTAGTAAATCATCCACCCTTGTGCTAGTCAGAACAATCCTGGGTTTCCTGACCACAAAGAATTGTGGATCTTCCTTCTTCTTAACCTCCGTAAGAAGTTCCTTCCCACTCATGAGAAGTACTGTGTTTCTTACTTCTAGCTTGACCTCCTTATCCTTTATCGGAAGCAACATATGGGTTCTCCCATTCTTCTCCAGGGTATATGTGTTCATTCTCCCATCATGAATCACATTTCTGTCATATTTCCATGGTCTACCCAACAATAAATGACATACATCCATGGGAATAACATCACATAAAATCTTATCATTATATCATCCTATCTTGAACTCAACCAAGCATTGTTTAGTAATAGTTACCTGGTGTCCTTTCTGTAGCCACGAAACTCTGTATGGGATGGGATGATCAGTCGTCTCCAGCTCCATCTTTTCTACCATCTCTGTAGATACGAGATTATCCGTGCTACCACTATCTACGATGACCTTGCACACCCTGTCCTTGGTCTTGCAAGCTGTCCTGAAAAGTCTGGTCCTTTGGACTGAACTTTCCACCTCTTTTTCAGGTGTCAAAAGGACTTTTCGCATCATAAGCGATCTTCCACCTTCTGCATCTTTGGCCTCAACATCACGCTTCTACGCCTCGGTGATGTGATTTTCTCCAATGTCCTTCTTTTTCTCTGGACACTCATAAAACTTGTGCCCATTCTTCCCACATGTGAAGCAAGTGATTACTCCACCTCTTCCTCTTCCCCTACCTCTAGTATGAGGAAAAGTGTTGTTGTTAGCATAATCTCCCCTCTGCTTTGTATGTTGTCCTTTCTGTTCAACATGTGGCCCTCTCTGTGAGGTTCCCCCTCTTTCAGCCTTACCCTGAGATTTCTTCCATTCCTCCTTGGGCTTCTTGTATTTGTCCTGGGCAACTCCTTTACCTCTGGGATGACTTATGCCTTTCCCTCACTGACCTTGTTTTCGGCTCAGCTTCTCCTCTGCTTTCAGAGCCATTTGATAAGCATCCTCCACCATATTGATGGTTACCATACTCAATTCATCCTAAATGTCGTATCTCAGACCATTCAAATATCTAGCAACCTTTTCATCATCGCTCTCCCAATGACCTGCCCTGATGTTCAGTCGATAGAATTCCTTAGTGTATTATTTCACTGTCATCAGCTTCTATCTCAGGTTTTGAATCCTCCTGAACAGAGTAATTTGATAATCTCTTGGGATGAATTTTTCCTTCATCTTTGCAATCATTCGATCCCAACTCTTGATATTTTTCTTTCCCTTGCATCGTCTGTCATCTTGTAGCTCATCCCACCACAATGCTGCATGTCCTTTCAAGCATGTAACAACATGCTTGACCTTCTTGTCCTCTTCGACATCTTCATAGTCGAAATAGGTGTCTAGAGCTCTAATCCAATCTAGTAGCTCCTCTACATCCAGATTTCCCTCGTAAACTGGAATGTCCATCTTTGCTTTCGCACACATCCTGGAAATAGCTCTGATTAGGCATTCATTGGCTGCATCTTTGGCTGCGACTTCCTCCTCGAGTTCAGCCTCAACTTCATCCTCCGAATCGCTTAAATCCCCTGCACTAGTTGTGCGTCTTTGTACTATCTCCATGTCTTTGAGTCTTGCTCGGAGATCATGCATTTACCTTTCTATGGCTGGATCTACCATTTGTCTACCTCTTCTCCTCACCTCCCTATCTTTTGGGTCAGGTGACTATCTTTCTCTCCTCGGTGGCATGGAGGATTCCTTTCCCTGCTACAGAAAGCAAAGAAATTTTCTGTCTCTGATACCACTTGATGAAAACTCTTCCCGCAGGCATGCCTGCTTTCACAGGATCCTCTTCTTCTCGGCTCGAAGAACTCTTAAATATCTCTTCTATTTCCCCTATCGGGAAATCTACACCCACAACTCTCTTCTTAATGATCCCCCTTCTCAAATCGGGGAATCGGACATCGCAGTTTCGCGAGTCCCGTGGTCGTGCACCATGTTCTTCACAGAACCCCGAAACTCGATGGGTAAATGTCAATGCATCCTATTCCTATCGGGAATCGTTACGTCGAGATTTTGGCACTTATGGTGTTGAAAACAATTTTCCTCTCTGATCCCCAACTCCCGATATGCTGATACACCGATGCACATGTGCGGGTTGACTTTTCCACCTCCCGTCACTTCTATCAGGATTTCAAAATTTGTGGGATCGCGAATTCTGATGTCAATGGACTCGAGACTTTCCTTTTCCTGATCCTAGATATGAGTGCCACCTGTCTTCCACCAACTCTGATGTGGTCCACACAAACCCTTCCATCGGAATATCGCGGATCGCGATTCAAGGATATAAGGATTTCTTGTCTTCGAAATCCCTGATGCACGAACTCCGACTACTCAGGATCTCCTGACACGCCTCCCAAATGATGAACGTTTCTGATCTTGTCGGGATATCACGAATCGCGATTCCTGTTGTCGTGATTTATTCACTCACGGAATTCCCGATGACTCCTTTGGGACTTCTCCTCTTCTCACTAGGGCTTAAGCCCGTTGCAACTCCTGCTAAATCTGATGGTTGACGAGATTTCACAGATTCCCTACACCAGATCTTGACCATCGCTCCTCTCTCCTTGAGGATTTCTTGATGTGAAACCTCCTGTGCGGTCCTTCAACAGATTTAAAGGCTCCACTCCTCCTGATATTTTTCACAACTTCAGTCTTCTTGGAAACCTACTGCAGGCACTCCTTGTGGCAACCCTTCAATCTCAACTGACTGTTGAAGTCTCTCGACCCTGCGCACTCCTGCATCAGCAGTCTTCTAATACTTCCCTCAGGTTCGCAACCCTGAGATATTTTACCAGCCTATGCACTCCTTGCATGGCTCCTGTGCCCAACTACACCTTCGAGGGAATGAGAACAAAAGATACCTCTAATTGAACCCTTCTGTCAATGCACCCCTTGCGGACAATTCGACTGCACTCCTTGCAGGAATCCTCTGGCTCAATTAGAGAGACAATTGAAACTCATTCACTCTTCTTTTAAGACTTCAATTCCACCATGAAATCACATACACAACATATAAAAGAAAATGTATGACAGGAAGCAAACATTCATGAGCATATCAACATCAAATACACAGAGAACAACAGAAACCATGAATTTGAATCCAAGCTTTCTTCTATTAGTTCAAATGCCTGTACATGGGTGTTCTTCATACAATTCTCTGCATGCTCTTCTGCTTCTTCAATCTCAGGATCAGGTTCAACTAATGTTACAATGATACAATGAGGGTGTCTATATCTCGTTCTCCCTCCAGCTCCTAAAGCTATCAAATCTAAAATTAAATTTCTATCTACCAGCATTAACTATTTTAAATGCCGACTATCTACTAAAGGACGAGAGCTATCCGCTCAAGGTCCAATACAATATACAAGTGTGCCATCTCTTAAATGAGTCATTTAAGATTGCGGAACAATTCCAAAGCATTTTAAAAAATCTGTGCTGGCTTGTCCAGCTGTCTTCCAGTTCCGTGTCGGCTTGCTTGACTTGCTGGTGATGCTCCTGCATCAGAAATCATGGTCAATCAGAGGGGAAACTCACCATCTAACACCAGGGTAATCATTGTACGAATGGTGGTAATTCATTGGGTCGAAAATGGTGGAAATTCAACACATAATATCATTGCCAAGGCAAGTGGCAGAAGGGTAAAAATTAAATAATTAAAAATGAAGTCATAGTTCGTAAGGCTCACTATGAAATTAACATTCAACGCAGTCCCAATATTTCACCTTGCATATAGTGGGCACATTTTACAGAAGGTATAATGACACAAACGATGATAAATCGTTGATCCTAAATATAAATTTTCAATAATAAGGATGAAGATTGCATCGTTGTGTAGAACGGGAACATGATATAACTCTGGCATGTAATAAGAGTTAATCATTCATTCATGATATATCTATTCCTTGCTCAAGAAATTTTAAGAAAAAAACCCAATGGTTGGGCATACAGCTATGCCTCGCATAGGCTCACAGTCATCTACAGGTTTCCTTGAAATGCAGCCAACAAGGCATTCTGGTGACGACAATCGTTGGAGTAAGGTGGGGGAACACCGAGCAAATAGCGGATAATGTTGATGACAAGGGTGACTGTCCAAAAGAGTTAATCATAGCCACAATAATTTAAAAAGGAAACATGACCATTTAAGAGGGCATCAATAGAGTTAGGTTATGAAGGAGGTCATTCAACACCAGGCTGGTTCATCTAGCAATTATATAGCAAGCAGCGCTAACTTAACCAGCTATTAGAATGCATAATTAAAGGAACTTTTCCATCATTAAACTTTCAAGGTCATGAGACTTGACAATCAATTATCTACTCAATGCACATACATATCCTAATGATACATTCTAACAACATGCTATCATTCAACAAGGAAGTGTATCATTGCCCTTTTCCTACTCCGAGTGTTATCCGCGCGCTCCATGTCGCTCTTGCTCACTGACCGTTGAGACTACACCGGTACCTCCCAGCCAATGCTAGGGGTACTCTGCTTCACCCTTAGCCCCCCAAGCTGCAAAGGGGCCACACATTGTCCAGATGGTACGTCTAGCTCCCAGCTCACCTCGCAAGTCCAAGCTACCACTCCTATCCGAGCTGGGAAATCCCAACTCCCCACAAGTAAATCAATCAAGTTACTAATCTGATAGCGTAATGTTACGCTATCAGTCGATCCCTTCCTCCTTCTCCTCCCTTTCTTTTATAGAGTTTTAAAACTTCCATCTTTCCCTAAATCTCATTTAATTTAAGTTTTAATAAAAATCTTCTAAAAATTCTCCAACGTACAATTGTCATCCATCCCCCACTTTCCTCCAATAATTATTTTCTTTAATTTATTAATTGTCTCATTTCCCTCACCCACCTAGAGTTACTCCTAAATTTACTCCTAGTTGTCCCTAGATTCCCTTATAGGTTTTAAATACTTTCCCTAAAATGAAGTTGCTAATTTAGTTCAATTTAGAAGGTTCTTAATTGCAGATTCTTTACTAAGTTAACCTCACTTTTTACCATAAGTTCATCTCTTTCCCTTATTATGTTACCTCCATTCCCTAGTTTCCTAAATTTTATATTTACTTCCTTCCCCTTTTATTAGATCCAAAATGGCAGTTGCGCAATTTACGCTCTTTTCCTTTTATTATTAATTCAATATCTTTTTACACTTTCAAAAATTAAATAATTTATTTCTTCTTCACCTTTGATATCCACAGATTTTATTTAAGTTCTTACTCTCTTCATTTTACCCAAAAATTTATGAATTCCACAATTATTGCTTAAGTGGTTTTTTTTTTTTTTTAAACTTTATCAGTTTATCTTTATAGAGATATTTTCTTAAGGATAAACAAAATTTTACCCCTAGAGAAGTTTTTTGACTTAGAACTTAGATTCTGGACTGGGCGACACTTAATTAGGGGATTTTTTTTTTTTTTCTTTTAATTTCTTAATGAGATGAATGTCGTAGGACCATCTAAGTTCCTCCCTCTACCATCATCAACACGACGTGCCCTTCAGGATGCACTAGGTGCTCCAAGGGTGCCACTCGCCTCATATGTTCCTTTGCGCGACGTGCCCTTCAGGATGCACTACGTGTGTTAAGGTCCTAACCCGCACATAGGTAGATCAATGTATTCAGATGTAATAAAGGTCAATATTAATAAGAGCTTTGAATAAAATAGAATAAGGCGGAGGTAAGAAGACCTAATAGAAGCTTCCACTTCTAGAAGGATCTTCCTCTAGATGCTTCTCTTAATAGACACATTTAGTATAAATAAGGGTCGAGGGTATGAAAACCCTATCTTGGATATTATTGTAACAAAGCGTTGTTCTACTGGAGGTTGCCCCCTCGAAGAGGCCTGTGAACATTGCTATCTGAATCAAAGTTTTATTTCTATTTCTATTGCGTATATCATTTCTATGTATTGCGAAGATTATGCTGGATATTTTACTGTCGTTCTGTTATTTCTGGCATTTCATTTCTATTCTGCATATTTTATATATCTGGTATCTTGCAAGTGGTATCAGAGCACTTTCCTTGGTAGAAATTGTGGGTATTTTGTTTTCCAGGGTAGAGACGTATTCCGACGTCTTTAATCCACAAAGATTTGTTGTTATGCACATAAACCCACGGTTGAGGGATTCATACACGCAGGAAATACAAGTGGTTCTTAAGCGCACATCTATTGGCCACCCTTGTAACCCCTGTTGGTACCCCTTCGAGTGGTAGCGCATCAGACAACACCTCTGTACGGATCGACCTATATTTCCTCAATCCCTCTTTAGAATAACCTATCGACCGCTGGACTGTTATAGTGTCACCGAGAACAACACTCGGGAAGATACTCTCTAGTACCTGGGTAGTCGGGTAGTACGGCTAAGGGTACGGTCTATCCTCCTTAGTTAGTGCCCTGAGATATTGGGTTGAGTACTACTGTTGGACCCTGCACGTATATCAGAGAGCTATAGCACAGGGAAAACCCTTGTCTGTAGAACCCTTGAATACCTAACCCCTGGGGAACATAAACAACAACATAAACAAATTAAACCAGCGAGATCAATTGACGCGCA
>ML781983.1:115298-130837 GCA_009831015.1 Picea engelmannii
GCATCTCAGCTCAGCTTATCATCCCCAGACAGATGGTCAAACGGAAGTCGTCAACAAGTGTTTGGAAACATATCTGAGGTGCTTTGCCTCTGAAAAACAACACCAATGGGCTCAATTGTAGAAATATATCTTCCACCCTCTCCCATAATAGATTGGATCATACTCTTTTTAGGAGTATCCAGCAGGAGGAAGTTGAAGTCGATACATTGTTATCTTATGGATTTGGAGAAGAAAATTTTATGAGGCATGACCCCAAGAAGCCAGTTAAGGAGTATTACATCCAGAACAAGTATACTTGGAAATGCACTTCAACTATTTGGGAGAAAGAAGAAATCCACTACGGGGCATGGACTTATGATCAAGTCATTTCCAAAATATAGGGAAATTTGTCCTGCTTCAAACTACTCTTACTCCATTTTTCTTAACCCTTAAGTGAATGGGTGTGTCTATATATGATAACAAACTTGATGAACTTTAATACATGTATATATATTGTTTAGATTACTCCATTTTGTAATGTATATATACAAATTGAAGGTGCACTCACAAAAACAAATGCATATTCAACATTGTTCAAGCATTCCTGTGCATTTTGTAACTCTCCTACATGACCATGTGCACTAACAAAATATGCAATAATTTATTATCTGAAAAAAAAAATAGCATTCCAAATAAAATATAAATTTTGGCAAGGTACCCAATGTCAGTAAGGAAAATGTTTTCATATTAAAATTGGCAAGATTTACAATGTATTAAAAAACTGTCAACATTCAAAATAAATAATTATTTTTTTCTTATTTCGTATTTTGGAAACATAGGTACAAATATAGTTGTGGATGCTTAAGGTACCCTCCCAACTATGTGGATTTAGTATAGTTGGAATGCAAGTGAATGAAATCTTATGTGGATGGACAATTAACATAAATATTTGTGATATGATATGACATATCTTACTAAAAATATATATACACATTGCTGCATAACACATTTCAAAACTATTGTTGTTCATTTGTCCAACAATCCCAAGTTTGAGGAATGATATCATTAATTTTCTTAATCAAGGTCCAAACTCACATGTTAACATAGATGTTTTGCAGTTTTAGAGGAAGAATAAATCCACTATATGGTCGGGACTCATGATGAACTCATTGTTAGAAGATAGGAAAATCCATCCTACTTTGAGCTGCTCTTTCCCTATTTTTCTTAACCCTTAAGTCTATGGATGTATTTGTATACTCATAAAATTGATGAACTTTATACATGTATATATACTCTTTAGCTTAATCTGTATTATAATGTATGCATTTTCTAGATTGTTGTTTCCCATTTGTCCAACAGCTCAAAGTTCCAAGAATGATACCATTAATCTATTCAATCAAGATCCAAACTCACATACTAACAAAGATGTGTTGCATTTCATCTACATACAAATGCACAATTCTAAGTCATTAAATTGTAAGATATAAATCATGAGGCTCAACCACATAATATGTGAGGACATTTGAATGATGGACTACAATTGTTCCTTCCACTAGCAAGCTCACAAATAGATTAAATGTTTTTTGTAGATTTTATTCTAAGGATTAGTTCCATCTTGGCTACTAAATATGCAACCTATTAAAATTTTAGATGCTAAAGAATGAAACTTACAAAAATGAACTTTCATAAAGAACCTTTTGTAAAAATAAAATGTTATATGCATACTATGAAATCACAAAAGACATCCTATCTAACAATGTTAGTTTTACATTTTTTTTTTAAATTTGGGGTGTTGAAGATTGCTCGAGTAATATCTCTTTATTTATTGTCGAACATGTTTATCACTTGTTGTCTTATGCTATGTTATTTGATTCAATTGATTATCTTTCCTTACTAAATAGATTATAGTAGATGCAAACGAGAAATATGAAGTGGTAGTTAAGGTTGACTCAATGATCAATGTCCATATCTTTTTTTTCAAGCAACAAGTTATATTGAGAAAATCCCTTTTCAAGATAAATCTATACAATCAAAAAAAAAAAAATGAGGTTGGCATAACAAAATTAAGGTATTCTATTATGAGATTGTGTTTTCCTTTTTATTCACGGTTCTATAATATCATAGAAAAAAGTTAGGGGTAACTTGAATACCATAAATTAAGAAATGCCATAAATAGTTGATGTTGAAAGTTATCAAGCTAAAGAGAAACACATTCCTCATAGTATCATTGATCATGCACTGCATATCAATGGTCTCTTTAGATTGGATGTCTTTTCATATATTCTCGTGGATTGTTTATTTGATGCATTCCATGTGCTATTTCACTTTTGTTACTCCTCCATTGAATTGCGAAATGGATTAATAGATCATTTATTGACTCATTTACAAAATGGTGACCCAAAGGCATTGGAGTCGTATTAGTATGACCTAGTAATTGATTTTCTATACCAATTTCATGGGGTCAACGATGTACACACACATCTTTCCAGAGTGAGACTCTCTTCCTCTACAAATGTAAATGGAAATCCAAAAGGACTATGGGGAGATACATTTTGCATACGATGGATAATTAAATGGTTAAAAATATCAATTGTGGTTTGTTCAGTGACAAGGAAAAAAGGTATCTTCATTTCAATAGAGATGAAAATATAGACCCATATTTCATCTTGTTCCACAATGCAAACCCTGCTAGTGGTCATTATGAACCATTTCTTTACAAAAAAATATCCACATGCAACCTTGAAGAAACTAATAATCACTTGTCACTAATGTGGAAGGACCTAGAATACCATTGTGTAACATCCCACTCTTGCGTGCACTGAGGGAAATTATTCTTTGAGGAAACATTCTTGCAAGTGATCCATATTATTATACTGTTGGTCATTTGATTATGATTATGAGGCATTATGGATATGATTATATCTTATTTTGTGCATTTACATAGACATGTGCTATTGACTGGGTTCTCCTGAGTGTGTAGGACTTTGGACCTCGAGGATGCAGAGGTATCGATGAAACCCCCTGGACTCCAGATCGAGTCAGGGAGCGGACTATTGGGGTTTGATTGTTGTAGATATGACATATGTACATCTGATTAGATTTTATGATGATTGGTTGTTATTGCTGACATGATTTTTTGATGATGCAGGCTTACGATAGCTTCCCGAATAGACTCACATGTGGAGTAGAGGGGTCACGCACAACAACTAGAGACATTGAAGGAGAGGTGTGGAAAATAACCCTGCCACAACCTACTAGCACTCCTGTCGTGGTTTGAACTGTAGGTTAACAATTACCTAGTTCGAGAATACCCACGATGTCATTAGGGAAGAATACGAAAGTCACTTATGATGATTCTAAGGGGTGCGCAATAAGGTAGGGGCCTTATTCCTTAGAAGCCCTTAGTCTTCAACAAGATCACCTGGCGGAGTATTGACTCCAGGTTTTTTTTATGTCTACCAAATCAATCAAGAGGTGAGTGGCACCCTTGGAGCACGTAGTGTGTCCTGAAGGGCACGTCGCGCAAGGAAAATAGAAAGAGGTGAGTGGCACCCTTAGAGCACGTAGTGCATCTTGAAGGGCATGTTGCGTAAGGAAAATAGAAAGAGGCGAGTGGCACCCTTGGAGCATGTAGTGTGTCCTGAAGGGAACATCACGAAAGGAAAATGAAAAGTGGAAAGTGGCACCCTTGGAGCATGTAGTGCGTCCTGAAGGGCACACCGCATTTTTAAATGGTAAGTGAATAAAGCTAGATGGCCTTAGAATGAATGATGTGTCAAGTAAGATTTAAAAACAATCTCCCTAATAAAAACGTCACCCAACCCAAGAAATTAAAATCTAGGTCTAAGTGACATTGTTGGTCAAAAATAATAATCATAATTAAACATGCGACGAGAAGGGGGTAAGAAATTCAATTAATTTATTAAAATCAAATTTTATTGGGGGATTAAAATTTTAAAAGGGAATTGATTGTTTTTTTTTTTCTACATATGCTAATTAAAATTTATTAATTAAAAATAAAAAGGGGTAAAAGGTGATTTTTCTACACTTGATAATTTGAGTTTTAGTTAAAAAGGGAAAAGAGGGAAACTTAATTAAATAGGAAACTAAGGGAAAAAAAAAGGAAACATAAACAAAAAGGGGAAACGTAAGGAAAAAGTTGAATGTTTGGAGTAGTAAGGAATCTTCCCTTTAAGAACCTTCTGATTATGAAATCAAATAGGAATTTAGTAAAGGCGTAAGTAATTTAAAATGTGTAAGGGAATATTGAGACACCAAGGAGCATTTTTAGGGATTCTTTTTGGTGGGTGAGGGAAATAGGAGAAATTAAATAATTAATGAAATTAATTTTTGATGCAGCTAGGGGGATGGGCGACATGTGTACGGGGGAGGTTTTTTCTGAATCAAATTAATGAAAAATAAATTAAATGGGAAATTAGGAAAGAAACCACTTAAAAACTCTATAAAAATGATGGAGGAGGAGGACTATGGATCTCATCTTTTATTTGTAACATTACGCTGTGGAACTTTTGTCTTCAATGACTTATCTTATGGGAGTTGGGATACCCAGCTTGGGTAATGAGGGGTAGCTCGACCTTGCGAGGTGATTTGGGTGCTAGTGATTCTCTAGTTTAATGTGCGTGGCCCCTTTACGGCTTGGTGGGCTCAGGGGGAATAAGAGTACCCCTAGCATTGGTTGGGAGGTACCGGTGAAGCCACATCAGGCGACACAAAAGAGCTGGATGGAGTGCGTGCAGGACAAAGACTCGGAGTAGTCACCTTGTTCTATGGTACGCATGCACTTATTTGAATGGTAGATTATTATTGTTCCTGTGTTTTTACTGAGACAAATATTACCTTATTGACTGAGTTTATTTCTTTCTTTGCATTTTACATTGATTAACCAATTTACATATCTAATTGCTCTAATACTTGGATGGATTGCAACCAATTTCATTTAGTTATAGTCTCCTTCTTCGTACGCAAAAGACTTAATTGAATGACAACAATAATATTTTCAACTTAGCAATACAAGATATGTAATAGAGTGTGGTATTAATATCTCTAGACCATGTATTGGCATTACTTACAAAGAGATATAGTAAATGTTAGACAGGGAATCTGCATTGTAGATAAAGTGATTTTGGGTGATATCTAGACCCCTATTTTTGGATTACTTGCATGGAGATTTTTGCAACCTATAGGTAGCATCCTTGTTGTGCATTTGGGGGTATTCTATGGTGTAGTTGGTGGCGTTTTAATAACAATGTTTTGTTAACTAATTGGACTGCGATTGAATTTATTTACTTTACATATAACAATTGTGGGACAATGTCTTCTTTTTAACTAATTGTTACTACGATTGAATTTGTTTATTGACAATTAACATTTGTATGACAACGCCTTTTTTTTTTTTACTTATTTGTAAATCAACGATTTTCGAGTTTTTCTCTATGATTCCATGTACTAAAGGAAAACAATATCTGTCATTTCACTTTCTGATTCGTGCATCTATTACCAGACAACATTCTCCTTATTCCTTCTGCGATTTCATAGATATCATGATAGCCTTATCTTGTATATTTTGACTGGGATTTTACCTATTTCATTCACTGCGAACCCTCATGATTTTACTTTATTTTGAGTGCAAATTCAATGCAATTTTAATATATATTTGACTGTGATCTTACCTATCTCTTGACTGCAATTTCACAAGGTATTCATACTGCGAACTTACACACTTTATTGAGTGCGATTCTTCATGGTAAACACAACAATTTTGGTTGGGCAGGATCCATCGTTCTTAGCAATTAAATTTCCCTTAATATGTATTTATTCGACATTGATTTATATGCAACAAATCAATAATTGGTAGTGAGTCCTTGATGGGTAGCGATTAATGTGTTGACAACCATCCTTATTACAACCATTCTCTTTTTTGTATGATGTTTCTATGTCAGCGTTTGATTCTATATCCTGCTGTATTTACTCGGCAAAGATTCATGCATTAATTAGACAACAATGGTGTATATTAATAAACAACGTACTTGTTGTCAAGCATAATAGTTCACTTTTATATATAGACAGTGTATATTTTGACATTGTATATTTATTTTTATATCAAACAATGTATTTTTAGAGAGGCGTAATTTAAAGTGTATATATAGACAGAAAATTGTTAATGTTAATGGACAATGTTTTTTTTAATGGACAATGTTTATTGTTGACAAGCATGTTGATTTTGTTAAGTGCATATTAGCTCACCCTTATGATAAATTGTGATAATAGTAACCATTTTTAATAGTTCACATTCTTGGTAACAGTTGGGACACTTTTATGATAATGACAACATTTCTTATAGTTCACTCCTACACACTTCGACACCATTCTGAACAGATAATGGGTTATGGTTGGATGGAGAAGTCATTTCATATCTGGCGCAATTTAATTTGAGTAATGCCACCTTGCGTCTTGTCGACTGTTCCTTGGGTGTGTGGGTATAGTCTTCATGCATTTTTGTCAGTTTATTTGGTCTCCTAGCATGTCGGTTTCACGTTGGGTTAAGAGTCCAGGTAGGTTATGTTGTGCTAGGATTACCGTCACTCCTATCTCCTTAGGATGACATGATTTTTGATGAGGGGATCATTGTGCACCCGGATGGATAGATGCAAATGATAACCTAGCTGGAGTATGTGCCTCCTGTTACGAGTATTTGTTCGTTGTAATTGAAGTTGGCGCTTGGTTGTAATGCCTTAACGTGTTTTGGTTTTTCGCAAAGTAGAGGTTTCCAGTTACTGACCATCAAGATCATTTGTGTCGAGATTGTGGATGTTGGTCTTATCTTGTAGGCATTGTTGTGTTGTGTGTCATGCAAGTAGTTGTTTCCTTCTTTTTTATTTATGCATGTTTCTCCCAGTTGCTTGATGCGCTAGTGTGTATATTTGTTATTGTCTATTGTCTGATCTAGATGCGTGGTGTTCATCGATAGGTGGTGTGGTTTAACTATGTCATCATTTCCTTCCTGCTTAAAAATAAATAAAAAATTCACTTTTCACTTCTCTTGGAGTCGTAATGATTGGGGTCATTACATATGGTATCAGAGCAGGTTCAACCCATGACTTGGGATCACTACGACTTTCATTGATGTGATTTTTGATTATAATGTTGCTAATTAAGTTGACGTGTATTTGTGTAGGTAATCATGGTTAGAGGAAGCCACGAAGGCAGATGACGGGGTGTTAGGGGAGGAGGCACGACACCCCCAGTAGCATCCACGCTTGAGGGGTCTAACCCTGAGGGAGACAAACAGGTTGTCGAGAAAGAGAAAATAGCAGTGGGTGATGTGGTTAGGCTCATGAGGTCCTTTCAATAGATGTTTGAGGCACTGATCCATTGTTTGGAAAGAGATGAGGCCAGGGCGTCGACACCCCCTGAGGGTCCACTGCGCACTCCAGTCAGTACTATTAGCATTCACCCTAAACTCGAGAAAGTCAAATTTTCAAATTTATTTGGTGCCTAGGATGGTGCAGCCACTGAGGCATGGTTGGAGAATACGTGGATGTGCCTTGAACTTCGCGACTATACCTCTAACATGAAGGTTTGAGTGGCGATCTTTCAACTGAAGGGGAGCTCTCTTCTATGGTGGAAGATGCTCCTACCACAATTGAACATGGTCGTCAAAGACACGTCATGGGAACTATTCGAGGAATGGTTTCGAGAGAGGTACCTGTCAGAGGAATTCATTAAGTGTCAGCTCAACAAGTTCAATGCCTTGCGACTAGGCGATCATAGGGTGCCCAAGTACGAGGCCCATTTTATGGAGTTGCTTTGGTATGCTCCGCACCTTAATACTAAGAAACTTAAGGTCAAAAAATTCTTGTTTGGCCTTAATGTCAGCATTCGTGCAAAGGTTAGGATTTTGATGTTGTGAACCTTGCATGATGTCATTCAAAAGGCCCTCATAGTGGAAGAGGATCTTATCAACAGGGGTCAGAGAAGGACTCCTGTGAGACTAGCAAGGCAGGTTTCATCTGGTGTGTAGTAGCATCAAACACCAGCTAGACATACACTATGATATCATGGCTTACAAAGAGGATCCACTTTCACTACACCTCAGTAACCAACTCCATAGAAGTGGACTCCTTACCGAGGACCACAGCATCAACAACAACATCAACCGTGACAAAAACAATTTAATCTTGTTTAGCAAAATAGACTAAGTTTCTAGGCTGACGGGCCGTCAACTTCTACCTTGGGTACCAGGAGTACTGGACCGAAGAAGGGGTGTTGGACATGTGGGGAACCACACTGCCAGTGTGACTGCCTAGTGGAGAGGACTAGAGCATATAGATCATTTGGACCCACTACCATGGGATATTTGGGCAAGTCCCATCGGATTCATGTAGCGGTGAATAACCACCATGCAGAGCACCAGTCGATGATGCTCGCGACATTAGGTACCATCGCTGACCAAATCCTTAGTATTTTGATAGATTCTGGTGCTACCAAGAGTTTCATTTCTAGTGCAACACTAAAAAGGACTAAGGTAAAGGTAGTCAAACAAGATGAGTTTATCTTTGTATAGATGGCTTCAAGAGCCAAACAAAAGGTTGGAGGGAAGGTTACGGGTTGTACCCTTAACCTGGGCGAGTTTTTCACCAGGGCCAGCCTGTACATCATGATCTTAGGATCTTATGACGTCGTGATAGATATGGACTATTTGGAATCGCATGAGGCGATACTCAACTGTAAGACAAAATGGTTGATATTGGTTGATGATACAGGACATAGACACATGATTGTAGGACAGAACTATCGATTTTACATGAATTTGATCTCTTCCTTTCAGCTATGAAATATCATGTGCAAGGGATGTAAGATTTATGCGATCCTTGCGTTAAACGAAAAGGGAGTAGCGAAAGGTATAGAAGACCTTTCGTTGGTGAGAGAGTTTGCAGATGTCTTCTCGGAGGAGTTACCTAGTATGCCGCTAGAGAGGGAACGGGATTTTACCATAGACCTAAAACCAGGGACTGAACCGATAGTAAGGACGCCTTATCGAATGTTGACCCCATAGTTACAAGATTTGAGAATGAAACTGAAGGAGTTGTTGGACCTGGGACTATTATGTTCTAGTGTGTCACCATGGGGTGCACCTGTTTTATTCATACGAATGAAGGATGGGTCATGGAGACTCTGCATTGACCATCGTCAATTGAAAAAGGAAATGATCAAGAATCAATATCCGTTGTCGAGGATTGATGATCTGTTTGATCAAATGAAGCGTGTGATGATGTTTTCAACTATTGACTTGAGATTAGGGTATCACCAGTTATGGATCAAGGAGGATGGCATCCCTAAGATTTCCTTTAAGACAATATTTGGACATTATGTGTTTACTGTTTTACCATTTAGACTGACGAACGCCCCAGGGGTATTTATGAGTTTGGTGAACGGGGTGTTCTGCGAGTACTTGGACAAGTTCATCCAATTATTCATTGACTATATTTTGATTTACTCTCAGAGGATGGAGGATCATGAAGAGCACTTGCGCTTGGTACTACAGTGTCTGGGAGAGAACAAATTGTATGGGAAATTTTCTAAATGCTTGTTTTATGAATCAAAGATTCACTACTTAGGGCATGTCATATCCAACAAAGGTATTGCCATGGATCCAACAAAGGTCGAGGCTATTATGGAATGGCCTACGCCGAAGAATGTTCTATAGATGCATAGCTTCATGGGTTTAGTAGGATATTATCGACAGTTCATCGAGGGATTTTCAAATATAGCAAATCCGATCACGTAATTGCAGAAGAAGAAAAAAAAGTTTTTTTGGACCGAGAAATGCGCGAAAGCCTTTCGGAGGATCAAATATCTATTGACAACAACACCAATACTGAAGGTCACTGACATGGATGTCGAGTTCTTGGTATGCACTGATGCATCCAAGGAAGGCTTAGGTGGAGTTTTGATGCAAGATTCTCGAGTGATCTCTTACATATCAAGGAAGTTGAGATGGCATGAGGAGAAATATGCGATGCGTGATTTGGAGTTATCAGCCATTGTATATGCCTTAAAAGTTTGGAGACACTACCTTATTGGATGGAAATTTCAACAAAAAATGGACCATTGTGGACTACAACACATCTTTATGAAGAGCGACTTGAATGCACGACAATGGCGTTGGTCAAAATTGCTCAGTGAGTGTGATTTCGAGATTACTTACATAAAGGGAACAATGAACAAAGTGGCTAATGTGTTGAGTCATAGACCACATATATTTTCAACGATGCCTCTTCAAATGATTCTACGTGAAAATATGCTAACTTTACAGCACAACAATGACTGGTACAAATATGTCAAGGATTTTATCAGACAAAACACAATGATGGTACCAAGATTTGTAGGATTTACATTGGACGATGATGGATTATTGATATTTAACAATTAAATTTACATACCACCGAACGATTATTTGAGGAGCTTGATCCTGAATGAGGCTGACGGAGCAGTGTACATGACCCAATCGGGAGTCACGAAGATGAGGGAAGACCTTAAACCCTTATTCCTCTGGAAAGGAATGAAGGCATACATATTCAACTATGTGGCTAGATGTCTAGAATGTCAGTAGGTGAAGGCTGAACATAGACATCCAATAGGATTACTACAACCACACGTTATTCCATAATCAAAATGGGAGGTCATTTCGATGGATTTCATTGTTGGTTTTCCATTGACGACAAGGAGACATGACTCAATTTTTTTGGTAGTCGACACTCTGAAGAAGAGTGTTTGTTTTATTACTATGCATACAATGTATCAGGCACCTAACATAGCTAGAGTTTTCATCATTGATATTGTGAGGCTGCATGGCATGCCTAAGAATATTATATCCGATCAAGGATCGATGTTTACTGGATTATTTTGGACTAGTTTACAAGGGGGCTTGGGAACCAAACTTAACTTTAGTAATGTGTATCACCTGGAGACGGAGGGAAAACCGAACGAACAAACCAAATCTTGGAAGAATGTTGTGCATGTACATGATGGACCAACATAAGTGTTGGGAATAATTCTTGCCACTGGTAGAATTCTCATATAACAACAATTACCAAAGCACCATTAATATGGTGCCTTTCGAGTTTCTTTACAGGCAACGGTGTCAAATTCCTTTGAGTTGGGATCGACTTGAGGACAGAGTCCTAGTGGGACCAGAAGTGATCCAAGAAATGGAAGATCAAATGAAAACAATAATACTAAGGATAAAATAAGTGTAGGATCGGTAGAAGAGTTATGTTGATGCATACCGTGTCGATCGTAGTTACAAAGTTGTTGATTGAGTCTTCTTGCGGGTTAAACTGCATAAGAGTTCAATCAAGTTTGGAAAGGGAGCTAAACTCTCTCCTAGGTTCATGGGAACTTTTGAGATTATGGAAAGGAAGGGGCCCGTTGCCTATCGACTAGCCTTGCCTAATTCTTTGAGGTGTATGCATGATGTTTTTTAGGTATCTGTTTTGAGACATTATATTAGTGATCCTACACATGTTATTGACATGATTTCCTTGCAGTTATCTGATGAAGGTGCTCTCATGGCTGAGCCGATCTGCATCTTGGATCATCGCATTCAACAACTACAAGATCGAATAGTAGATCCTTTGAAGGTCCAGTGGGACAAATATAGTCCGCACTCAGTGACCTGGGAGGACGCATATGATATGCGCCAGCAATTTCCATTTTTGTTTGATAGACAGAGTTATGATACTGTGATATACATTATTTCGCCACTGATATACTTTGAAACTTCAGGACAAAGTTTAGACCAAGACGGGGTGTATGTAACATCCCTCTCTTGCGTGCACTGAGCGAACTTATTCTTTGACACTTTCTTGCAAGTGATCTAGATTATTATACTATTGACTATTTGATTATGATTATGAGGCATTATGGATATGCTTATATGTTATTTGGTGTATTTACATAGACAGGTGATATTGATTGGGTTCTCCTAAGTGTGTAGGGCTTTGGACCTCGAGGATGCAAAGGCATTGATGAAACCCCTTGGACCTTGGATCGAGTCAAGGAGTGGAATATTGGGGTTTGAATGTTGTAGATATGACATACGTACATCTGATTAGATGTTATGATGATTGATTGTTATTGCTGACATGAATTTTTGATGATGTAGTCTGATGATAGCTTGCCGACCAGACTCACATGTGGAGTAGAGTGGTCACACATGACAACCAGAGAAGTTTATGGATAGGTGTGGATAAGAGCCCTTCCATAGCCTACTAGAACTCTCGTCGTGACTTGAACTGTAGGTTAACGATTACCTATTTTGAGAAGACCCACGATGCCATGAGGGAAGACTGCGATAGTCGCTCATGATGATTCTAAGTGGCGCACAATAAGGCATGGGCCTTATTCCTTATAGGCCCTTAGTCTTCCACAAGATCACCTGGCAGAGTATTGACTCCAGGGGTTTTTCATTTCTACCAAGTCAGTCAATATGTGAGTGGTATCCTTGGAGCATGTAGTGCGTTCTGAAGGGTGCGTTGCGCAAGGAAAACAAAAAGAGGTGAGTGGCACCCTTGGAGCACATAGTGCATCCTGAAGGGCACATCGCACAAGGAAAACAGAAAGAGGCGAGTGGCACACTTGAAGAATGTAGTGTGTCCTGAAGGGCACGTCGTGCAAGTAAAATGGAAAGTGGCAAGTGGCACCCTTGGAGCATGTAGTGTGTCCTGAAGGGAATGTCACATTTTTAAATGGTAAGTGAATAAACCTAAATGACCTTACAATGAATGATGTGTCAAGTAAGATTTAAAAACAATTTCCCTAATAAAAACATCACCCAGCCTAGGAAATTAAAATCTAGGTCTAAGTGACACTATTGGTCAAAAATAATAATCATAATTAGGGATGCAACGAGAAGGGATAAGAAATTCAATTAATTTATTAAAATCAAATTTTATTGGGGGATTGAAATTTTAAAATGGAATTGATTGTTTTCTTTCTACATATGCTAATTAAAATTTATTAATTAAAAAGAAAAAGGGGTAAAAGGTGATTTTTCTACACTTGCTAATTTGAGTTTTAGTTAAAAAGGGAAAAGAGGGAAACTTAAAAAAATAGGAAAGTAAGGAAAACAAAAGGGAAACATAAAGAAAAAGGCGAAACGTAAGGAAAAATATGAATGTTTGACGTAGTAAGGAATCTTGCCTTTAAGAACTTTCTAATTATGAATTCAACTAGGAATTTAGTAAAGGCGTAAGTCATTTAAAATGTGTAAGGGAATATTGGGACACCAAGGAGCATTTTTAGGAATGGTTTTTGGTGGGCGAGGGAAATAGGAGTAATTAAATAATTAATGAAATTAATTTCTGGTGCAACTAGGGGGATGGGTGACATGTGTACGGGGGAATTTTTTCTGAATTAAATTAATGAAAGATAAATTAAATGGGGAATTGGGAAATAAATCACTTACAAACTCTATAAAAAGGATGGAGGAGGAGGAGTATGGATCTCATATTTTATGCGTAACGTTATGCTGCGGAATTTTTGTCTTGAATGACTTACTTTGTGGGAGTTGGGATACCCAGCTCGGGTAATGAGTGGTAGCTCGACCTTGCAAGGTGAGTTGGGTTCTAGTGGTTCTTTGGTTTAGTGTGCATGGCCCCTTTGTGGCTCAGGGGGATCAGGGGGAAGAAGAGTACCCCTAGCATTGGCTAGGAGGTATCAGTGAAGTCACATCGGTTGGCAAGAGGGAGTTGGTCAGAGTGTGCACAGGACAACGACTCAAACATGTCGCCTTGCGCTATGGTACACATGCATTTATTTAAATGGTATATTATTATTGTTCTTGCGATTTTATCATTGTACTCCTATTGTGTAAAGAAATTTGTTTACCTAACGTTTTTAATCAAGAACTTAAAGTCATCATAGCTTTACAATCACTGCTTTGAATTGATTTCCTGGGCAACCCAATCCCATATTGCTATGATTGTTATGTTTTTTTTTATTAATTATTATGAAGAGATGGTGCTTCATATTCGATACTTTTCCCTAGATCATCAGTTCATGCCTGAGCAGTTGGCCAGGAGCTGAATCGGCGATCATCACTTCAGTGTTAATAGACCTATAGATTCTAATGCCCTGCTTTTATGTGCATGGATGATGAGCTAATGATAACGTTTGCCCGACCATCATGGCTGAACAATTGGTATTGTGCTTTATTGTGAATGATTTCTTTTGCTTTTTGGTTGGTAAAACTCTGTGTTTTGATTGATGAATCCCAACCTCTTGATCGGTAAATATCATCATTTATTATGTTAATGTTTGCGCTTATTTATGTTGTGTTTGCGAATTTACTATGTCTGTGATTGATTATTCATTGACAATGTTTAATTTATATATTTACTGTGATTATACATGTTGTTTGGACTCCAATTTCATGTTTGTTTTTACTGCCTTCGATGCCCCTTTGTTTTTTGTTTCGATGGCTTGTTTTCCACCATTTCATGCTTCCTTGCACAATGATTTCGTCCTCCTTGCACAACGATTTAATCCTTCCATTACACAACTATTTGTCCTTCTTCACACAACGATTTGGTCCTTCTTACACAGAGATTTTGTAACCTTTATACAACGGTTTTACTGAGCAAACTATTACCTTATTGACCGTGTTTATTTCTTTCTCTGTGTTTTACATTGATTAATCGATTTACATATTTAGTTACTCTGATACCTGGATGGTTTGCAACCAATTTCAACTCAGCAATACAAGATATGTAATAGACTGTGGTATTAACATCTCAAGACCATGTATTGACATTACTTACACAGATATTTAGTAACTTTTAGAAAGTGAATATGGATTGTAGTGACAACGATTTTGGGTGATATCTAGACCCCGATTTTTGGATTACTTGCACAGATATTTTCACAACATGTAGGTAGCGTCCTTGCTGTGCATTTCGGGGTATTGTATGTTGTAGATGGTAACATTTTAATGACAACGTTTTGTTAACTAATTGGACTGTGATTGAATTTATTTACTAGACAGATAAAAATTGTGGGACAACGTCTTCTTTTTAACAAATTGTGACTATGCTTGAATTTATTTATTGACAGTTAACATTTGTATGACAACGCCCTTTTTTTTTAACTTATTTGTAACTCAACGATTTTCGAGTTTTTCTCTAGGATTCCATGTAATAAAGGACAACCATCTCTGTCATTTCACTCTGGGATTCGTGCATCTATTACTAGACAACATTCTCCTTATTCCTTTTGCGATTTCGTCCATATCATGACAGCTTTATCTGATAAATTGTGAAGGACAAAGAAATGCAGAGAGAAAAGAATAGTATATTCAAATGTATGAAGAAGTACAGAACAGAACCGAAGAGATTTAGAAGACAATTACAATGTAAGATGGTTGAGCTATATATGCTCAAGCAAGACAAAAATAGAAAGTACAACTGTCCAGTACAGCTGGCAGTGTACGGTCATACTGTTGAGGGTACAATATATTTAACACTCCCTCTTAGACTCAA
>ML781983.1:133558-179770 GCA_009831015.1 Picea engelmannii
ATTTTCTCAACAATTCGTTGATCAGTGATGGTTTCACCAATGAGTCAGATCTGATTCACGATCCCCATGACTCTGGTCATGAACTGATCTACAGTTTCGGACTCTGTCATCCTGAGAGTCTCGAATTGTGTCCACAAGGACTGTAGTTTAATTGTTTTTACCCTGTCATTTCCTTGGTAGGAAGATTTAAGGATGTCCCAGGCCTGTTTGGAAGTACCAGCACCTGTGATTTTCGAAAAAATCGAATCATCCACAGAGTTCTGTATCCAGAATTTTGCTTTGTTTTCCTTGGTCCTCAGAGTTGCCTGAGCAATTCTCTGTGCATTTGTCATGGCAGTGAGGGCTGCTGGATCTGGTTCTACATAGCCAAGATCCACTGGTTCCCAGCACTCTTGTGCTTGCAAGAACGACCTCATTCGTAGAGACCAAAATTCGTAATTCTTTCCCAAAAGAATCGGACCCTGAGTCGGGCCGAGATTGCTAGTCGACGCCATTTTAAAAAAGTAGAGGGAAAAATTTGTATTTACCTCCAATCTCAGAGATTGTCGATTCGCCGATGGCCGATAGGAGCTTATCGGGCTTGGATTGGCCCTTTGGTATCCTTGCAATGTGACCACGCACCTTGTGTAAGTGCTACGGGCTTTTCCCGTTCCTTTGGCTTTCAAATCGCCGAAATGCGAAAAATAGCCTTTCAATTTTTCAACGGTCCAGATCGTGCATTGATAAGACGGTCCAGATCGTATCGGGATATCGCAAATCGGGATTTTGCGATTTTTGACGTCGAGGTTCTTTGCCTCCTCGATTTCACGATCGTCGATTTTCCGATGGCGTGCTTTGTTTCGGGACTTTTGCCGATATCGTTGATTGCTGCCACATGGCCCAGTAGACGGACGGTCATGTGCTTTCCTCACGATTTCGTGATTTAGACGTGCGACCTCTTGGTCTCTCGAATCCCGAAATGCCGATGACCTTTTCTTGTCGGGACTTTTCCCGAATAGATTTGATCGCCTCCACGTGTCGTAATAGATGGACAGTCCTGATTTCTCCTCAGGATATCACGATTTGAAATGATCCGGACTTCTCATCTCCTGGATCCTCGATTTGCCGAATCCCGAAGAGCCGATGAAATCGCTTATCGGGATTTTTCCCGAAAGCTTTGATTTCAGCCACGTGTCCTTCGAAGATGAACGGCTCAGATTTGCTTCGGGGATTTCACTGGAAAGAAACCTGATCACTTGTTCTCAGGTTTCACGATTTCCCGAATCCCGATTTGCCGATGGCGCTTTCCTCTTCGGGACTTTTTCCGAGTCGCCGGATTTGTGCCACTCGTCCGAGAGAGATGAACGGTCCTGATGCTTCCTCGAGATATCGCGACTTGTGATGCTCCATTGACACAATGTGTCTGTCAAGTTGAAACGCCAAATGCCGATAGTGGCCTCGATGTCCGCCACGTGTCCGGCCTAAATGGACGGCTGAGATCTTATCGGGATTTCACGTATCGGGATCTCGCGTATCGCGATTTCGCGAGTTGCGATGTCAAATTTATTTGACAACTTGAAACCCCGAATGCCGAAATGCCGACAGGTGCTACGATATGCGCCACGTGTCCAGGGGAGATGAACGGCTGAGATCTGGCCGCAATATCGCGTATCGGGATTTCGCGAGTTGCGAGGTCCTGTTGCAATGGACTTAGAAAACCCCGAACTCCGAAATGCCGATATGACGATGCGATGAGCTGCTGCCACCTGTCCTTTGAAATGGATGGCTGTGATCGTTTCGGGATTTCGCGATTTCGCGTATCGGAGTTTTTGGAGAGCTGATTCTTTCGCTCGTCCAACTCCCGATTCCCGATTTTGCGATGGAATAGGATCTCGCCACGTGTTTCTGGATGGACGGACCAGATGACGTTGGGATTTCACAAGCCAAAAGTCCAACTATGAGCTCTAGAGGGTTAAACCTCGAGCACTTTCTCCCTGATCTAACAGTCGTCGGGCCTTTGTGCAAGGACGGACGACTGGAATGCTTTCGGCTTTTCCGCGCTCTCCAAGTCCCTTCTGAACTAGTTTCCCGCCTTGGAACCGTTCGCAGGATGAATTGCACGGCTTCAGTGGCTGTTCTTTGCGCCTGAGATGCGTTCTATCTCGAATTTAACGGAATTTTCTCCTGCGGAAGAAAATATTTGTGAATCTTTCAAAGATTTGAAAGAATTTCACGGTTTCTTCATGATCTGCTACAATCTTTGACAGATTTGAGCTATTTTCAAAAAATTTTAAACGATTCAGCCTTTTGCTTGAATCTTTAATGAATTGAAGCGAAATCTTCAAGTTCTTTAAACTTCTTTCGTTCTGCAGCTCTTCTGCGTCAATCTTTGATGGTTGTTTGAGAAAATTGTGCAGGTTTCTTCTTCTGCGATCTCTGCTTCCTCTGCAAGCTTCTTACGGCAATCTTTAAAGAGTATTGCAGACAGCTTTCCAAACCTTGTGAAAAGTCTGTGATGCGTGCTCTCAAGATCTGTGAGGCTCTGCGCTGTGAGGATCGAGTTGCTCTCCCGACTGTGTGAAGATCCTTACTGATGTAGCTCTGATACCATGATAAATTGTGAAGGACAGAGAAATGCAGAGAGAAAAGAATAGTATATTCAAATGTATGAAGAAGTACATAACAGAACCGAAGAGATTCAGAAGACAATTACAATGTAAGATGGTTGAGCTATATATGCTCAAGCAAGACAAAAATAGAAAGTACAACTGTCCAGTACAGCTGGCAGTGTACGGTCATACTGTTGAGGGTACAATATATTTAACATTATCATGTATATTTTGATTGTGATTTTACCTATTCCATTGACTGCGAACCTTCACGATTTTACTTTATTTTGAGTGCAAATTCAGTGCGATTTTAATATATATTTGATTATGATTTTACCTGTCTCTTGACTTCGATTTCAAGAGATATTCATACTACGAACTTACACGCTTTATTGAGTGTGATTTTTCATGATATACACATCGATTTTGGCTGGGAAGCATCCATCATTCTTAGCAATTAAATTTCACTTAATATGTAGCTATTCGACAATGATTTATATGCAACAAATCAGTAATGGGTAGAGAGTCCTTGATGGGTAGCGATAACTGTGCTAACAACCATCCTTTATGAAAACCCTTCTATTTTTTATATCTTGTTGCTATGTCAGCGTTTGATTCTATATCGTGATGTATTTACTAGGAAGGGATTCATGCATTAATTAGACAACAATGGTGTATATTAATGAACAACCTACTTGTTGTCAAGCATAATAATTCACTTATATATCTATACATTGTATATTTATGTTTATATCACACAGTGTAGTGTATTTTTAGACAAGCGTAATGTAAAGTGTATATATAGATAGAGAATTGTTAATGTTAATGGATAGTGTTTTTTTTAATGGTCAACGTTTATTGTTGACAAGCGTGTTGATTTTGTCAAGTGCATATTAGTTCACCCTTATGATAATTTGTGATAATAGTAACAATTTTTAATAGTTCACATTCTTGGTCATAGTTGGACACTTTTATGGTAATGATAACATTTCTTATAGTTCACTCATTCGTACTTAGACACCATGCTGAACAAATAATGGGTTATGGTTGGATGGCGAAGTCGATTCATAGCTGGCGCAATTTAGTTTGAGCAATGCCACCTTGCATCTTGTCGATTGTTTCTTGGGTGTGTGGGTATAGTCTTCACGCATTTGTGTCAATTTATTTGGTCTCCTTGCACGTCGGTTTCATATTGGGTGAAGGTTCCAGGTAGGTTATTTTGCACCAGGATTATCGTCACGCCTATCACCTTGGGACGACATGATTCCTAATTAGGGGATCACTGCATGTGCCCCGATGGATAGATGTGAATGATAACCTGGCTAGAGTCTGTGCTTCCTGATGCGGGTATTCCTTCGTTGTAATTGAAGTTGGCACTTGGTTGTAATGCCTTAATGCATTTTGGCTTTGTGCACTATAGAGGTTTCCCGTTACTGATCATCAAGGCCATTGAGTCGGGATTGTTGATGTTGGCCTTAGCTTGTAGGCATTGTTGTGTTGTGTTTCAAGTAGGTAGTTGTTTCCTTCTTTTTGATTTGCGCATGTTTCACCGAGTTGCTCGATGTGCTAGTGTGTAGAGTCATTGTTGTTTGTTTCCTGATTTACATGCGTGATGTTCATCGTCAGGTGGTGTGGTTTAACTGTGTCGTCGTTGCCTTCCTACCTAAAAACAAAAAACAATTTGCACTTTTTTCTTCGCTTGGAGTCGTAACTATTGGGGTCGTTACACATTGGAAGTGTATTATGAATAAGATGCTTGTGGGGATAGTCTATTTGGAGCAATTTTCTATTTGATAGAAATAGACTTCAATGTAAAATCCTTGAGATTTTATATTGTGCAATCATTATGCAATCCAATTACAAGTGGTGACCCCAATGCATTTCATTGCTTACGCCAACACTTGTCACACAATGTCATACACAATACAAAAATGATGAACGATTGGCAAGGGTATCTTGTCAAAATGGAAATGCCATATGAAAAGGGGAAGATAGAGGGTGGGGAATTTTTCTTACAATGGATATCAATCATTTTCGATGTAAATATCTAAGTATGGTCCTCCCATTGCAATAACATTGTAACCATCTACTTTGTTCGCTTGAGCTGTGATCAAACAGTGGATTTGTTTTTATTTGAAACATATACATTTCACATTCACTATCAACCATTACCAAGAGAAAATGACAATAGAATATACAATTCACATTGTATCCAACCTGCAATGGGTCTAAACAACACACATGGGATTGACCATCATCTCATTACATATGTGCCAATTACAAAAAATATTAACAATAATTCATTTCTTCTTGAAAAAGCCTTGTAAAGACATCGACATATACATCCTATACATGCGAACTCTAAAATGTCACTGTCAGATACTGCTTTCATGTCCAATATGGCTTGCTATCAAGCAAACACACATGCTACTAAGAAGCATACACTTTCTTGTCACAATGTTAAAAAAATGATTCGTGAAAACAAAAAATGTGATGAAAGACTCCCCATCAGACATGGACTAAAAATCCATGTATATGAACAACATACATATCCCATCGACCCAACAATTCCTCTTACTAAAAGAAAACGATTAACATATCCTATGTTGGAACAGACACCTTCATGTACATAAATTGAACAGAAAGGAGCAACAAAGAATATATCTACTATGCATGTCCATGTAAAAAAGAATGTTGCAAGAGAAAAATATTTGAAGCAGCTTAAGGAATCATCTAAGTACCCATGTGCAATTTGTGAACAATTGTAATTTTCAAAAAACATTAGATGCTTCACCAAAGAATTTCAAGAATAATATGAGAGCTTAACAACAACTAAAAAAAACACTCTTTGTTAAGAATATATGTCTTCCTTGCAAAAGAGCCATCCAAAATGGAAAATTGCCACAATTTTAAACACCTAAACAAATAAGATGTAATGTGCCATTACCAATTGTAAATATAAATTCATATCTTGAAGAGAGACTTGTATCACTCATAATTGCATTTAGAAAAATTAGGCAATGGGATTACAAGCGATCCCAGATGGGCTTGAAAGGATTAATTATCAATGTCCCTATCCACATGGATGTTGTGCAAAAAGCATTGCCACAATTCATGGATGAAACACTAACAATTGCAATTGCATTAAAAAGATGATTGCAATACAAGAATGCATATCATACTAGAAAAGTATGTGCAAACATTTTAATGAGAGAACTGAAATAATTATGTTCTAGATCTCTATATAAGTCTGAAAAAATCTCTATAAACAAGAAATGGACTATTATTTTGGAACAATACAATCAAAATCATAGAGACAATCACAATTATGATTATGGAATTGATATGGATATTGAATCAGATAGTGAAAGACCAACTGAAACATTAGTACATGGATTCATAGAGTCACAAGCATTTACGATTTATAAGACACGATCATCGAAGTTGCACCCATTGAAGGGAAACTTCCACTTGGATTTTTCAAGAACAAATATGCAGAGGATATGAACTTTCCAACCCTATTATATAGAGATTTGTCTGACGATGACATTGTAAAAACATTTAGTTACCTAAAAATGGTAAAATGGGAATTTCTACTTGCTAGCATTGATTTCTCATATCACACAACAAATTTGTTTTTCAAAACAATGTGAATAATAATTGACAAAGCACTCTCTTGCATGTGGATACGAATAAGGAAGGGACAACTAAGAGGAAGAAAGATATTATAAAGAGATGTAAAGTACAAACCAAACTTGTAGAAAATACTCAAATATGATATTGGATACATAGACTTCAGAAACATATGCATTTCTTCTGATTACCTGCAACATATACAAAAAAAACATATTTTCAATAATATGAAAATTAGGGTCTCCAACCTTTTTTGTCAATTTCACAAGCATGTAGCATCACTGGACTGCATTTGTCTATACATTGACTCAGTTGTATAAGAATAGGGGGAAGAGAAAGCACACTAAAACATTGGAGGACAATGACATTGATTACATCCAGTCACATGTAGTTGTTACTATAGACATAGAATAAATGATCTAAAGAAATTGATATGTCATGACAAAACATTGTTCGGAAAAGTATCAGACTACTACTTTGTAGCATAATTCCAAAATAGAGGAAGCGGGCATGAACATGGGCTATTATGGATAAAATATGTTGTGATACATGGAAGGGATAGTAACCTAGAAATTAAAAATTTATTGGACAAATACATAACTTGTGACATGGACCACTTGGATCCATCTCTTTCCATATTTCATAAGCATTACCATACAAGAAGTTGTAAGAAATGAAATAATTCCCACTACAGTTACAACTTCCCCATGCCACCAATGGAAATGAAAATAGTGCTCAAACCAATAAGATCAATGAACAAATCTCTTGATGAGACGTCAAGGTCCTTATTCACATCTCTAGAGAAAAAAAATATGATATTTAGATGACCTTCAAATACTTCTTAGTAGAAATGGAGCTAGCAGACGATTAGTACATCCAACTAATACAATGTAAACTGAAACAACTGACAATCTTCCTGAAATGAAAACACTCACATATTTGAAACAATATCTTTGCAAAGGACATGCCAAATTTATGGAATGCAAACATAGATGCACAATACGTGCTCAACACATATGTTGCAACATCATATTGTAGTTCATACATGACTAAAGTTGACAAATATATGAAAAATGCATTTTAGAGAATACACAAATAACTTGAAAGGACTGAAATTGATGCTATGCAAATGATACTGACACTTGGAAATACATTACTTAATCTTCAACAAATGTCTTCTCAACAAGCAATTCACATAACACTCTCTCTACCACGAAATTCTAGTTCAAGAGAGTGTACATTTATAAACATGTCTCCAAAATATCAATGCACATTTATGCTTAATCCACCTTTCCTATTAAAATAAGAGCATGATAATTCATAATATGTGATGTGCCAATATATTATTTATTACTACATTGAGCAGCCACATACTATTAAGAATATCTATCTTGTTGAATTTGTCTCCAAGTACAAAAAAAATGGTACACACATATCGAAAAGGAAAAAACCAAATGTAATTTGTTTCATAAAATACAACAAACACATTGACAATGAAAATTATTGTAGAGAGAAACTATTGTTGTATGTGCCATTTGAAAACATGAGCATACATTAAAACATGACCTGCCTACATGGTATCCTACTTATAGTTTGCACACGAACAAAATACAAATCAATGAAGATAAATTTACATACAACATCAATCGAACATGGGGAAACCTTGAAAATGCAATTAAGCAATTTGATAATAAACCTATGGATATTTATGGTACATTCACATAATGATCACCGACTAAATTCCATTGTGAACAATACGACTTGAAAGGAGACTTGCAATTCCCTCTATAATCAAATATGAAAAAATAAATTAACCTAGTGTTTCAAGTCATACACCACCCATTTTTCCAAGATAAAGAATATTATACACTTAGAAGATTTTTAAATTAATAAAAACAAGAAATTTTCAAAGACATCACCCTAAAGAAATTAATGGACATCCAGAGGCCACTGTACTTGTTCCTCACAGGTGGGGCAGGTATAGGAAAAACATTTACATCAAAAGTGTTACTCCAAATGCTCATATGATTATACGACACACACAATATAATAGACCCTTTGAAACCAAAGGGATTGATATTGGCATACACAGGTAAGGTTTCCTACAATGCAGGTGGAACAAAAGTCCAATATGCATTGCTAATTCATTTCAACAAGTCTCATTTCCTTCCACTTAGCAACGAAATGCTAGACACATTATCTAAGATTTATCAAGAACTACAACTTGTCTTCATTGATGAAGCTTTTTTAATCAGAAGTCGATTCCTATTCAACATTTACAATAGACTAAGAAACATAAAACACATAAAAATGCAGTACTTTGGAAACACAAATATGGTCTTTTGTGGTGATCTCTATCAAGCGAAAACCATACATGATTCCTTCATATTCGAACAACATACCATAAAAATGCAAACAATAACATATGACTTTTGGAAAGATAATTTGAAGTGTTATGAGCTACATACTACAATGCACCAAACAAATGAGAAATTTATTGCAATTTTGAATAGGATGTGCACAAATAGCCAAACTAGAAATGATTTGGAATATATCAATGCAAACTGCATATGACCTTCCTCAAATGATCCAACACTCCCTTACCTATTCTAAAAAAACAAATATGTCGCACTGCATAACAAACACAATCTATCATTGATTCCTGACAATGAGCTTCTAATCAATGAAATTGATGCCGAGGAAGAAAACAATGGAAATGTACCACACCATCAACATACAACAACTTTTCCTTCCCAACTTGTCATAAATTTAAATATGTTTGTTGAAATATATTCATGTAACTATGATTTGAAAGATGGTATAGTCAATGAGGCAGATGGAATAGTCCAATCCTACACCAAAACAAAAAAATTCGATGTCCTTTGGATCAAGTTCTATGATCCACACATTGGTCATTTCCAAGCTAACAAGATAGCTTACTTATATAGCATGGACATTTCCAAAGAGTGGATACCCATATTTCTCATAAAAAAATAAATATCAGCAACAAAAAAGACAAACCATTTGAATATCTGAAAACAATTCCCAATCAAACATGCATGTGCACATACAATACTAAAGTCACAAGATTTAACACTTGATAGTGTTACATTTGACCCTACTACAATACAAATACATGTATTGGTATACCCAATCTTATCTCTTGTAATAAACATAGAATCTTTGTATTTTCTAAATGCTCTCAAGATGGATAACTTCAAGGTGAAGCAAAAAATTGATATCGAGATGCAGCGCCTCCGATACATTGAAAAATGGAACTTTGCATATGATTTCTAGTTCATAAATTCAAGATCATCCATCCCAATTATTACACTAAACACACATAGCATTCATGAAAATATGAATGAGATAATCAATGACTACGATACAATGGAATCTTCTATTTTATTTTTGCAAGAAACATCCATGACATAATCTATTCAATATCAACAATTTCCAAGCCTCAATTGCATATCAAATTGCAATAAACATGGGGTCATGAGATTGGTAAAAAAGCATCTCCCAATACTGGATCATATGCACTACAAACACCAAGTTGTAGAGGTTCTTATAGCTAAACTAGCAGTCCATGGATCCCATATTGCAATAGTCAACATTTATGGTGCACCACATGCAACCCTGTCTAGCATATTTAGTACCATAACAAAAGTCTTATGTCATTTTCACCAAAACAAAATCCTATTCATTCTAGGAGACTTCTATGTTGACATGTCACACTGTAATGAGAAGACAAAAAAATTGAGAAACTACATGTGCAACTATAATGCCCATCTACTCCTCGACAAAACAAATCATTCAGAGAAGAAGCTCGTTGATCATATTTGGTCAAATGAAAATAATTAAAACTACAAAATGTATACATTAAATACATATTGGATTGATCATGATACAATTTATCTCCTACTTGAAGTCTAAAATGCACATAAATCCTAAAATACGCATAAATCATAATGAATTTTGGCATCTGCGTGTATGAGAAGAACAAAGTTCACTCACACAAGAACTATCCAAAATACTTGGAATATAACATAATAATCCATTTAGGAATAATGTATAAAATATGAGTAGATAAGATGATATACAATTGATAATGCAGGCTCATTAATATACCCAGGTAGGGGTGCCCTTAACCAATAGTCATGTCCTCTGATACATGTCCTTTCATTATTAATAGTTATTATTTATTAATTAATTATTATGTTATGAATATCTATTTATATGTATATTTATGTTAATAACATTGTCTTCCCTTTAAAAATGCTTTGTCCTCAAAGCATACTGTATGGAATACTTATCTCTTATGCTAGCTTGTAATTATTGTCTCGTGCTTCTTCATTATTGAGTTAGTAATTGTTGAGGACCTAAGACAATAGAATGTTCTAAGCGCTAAGCATAATTGTCGAATTGTAAAGGAGTCTACCCATTCTAATTCAATATTCTACAGATTTGGGTTTTTATAGGTTTCTTGGAAAGAAATTGATACATTTCTACTCCCATGATAGCTTCTATTTTGACTGACACTTGTAGTGGAAATAATATTCTTCGACATAACAATTATTTGTTTTTGTTGATATATTGATTGGCTGAAGTATCGATTTTTGTGATTAGGATGTCGATAAGGCATCCTCACAACTTGATCTTTACTTATTATACTTGCATATTTTTCTTGATTAATTTTTGGATTTGAGTCTTCTTCATATATATGGCTTGTTTGTTCCTCGACATTTGAAAACTTCTTTACATCAACTGGATCTGCAACCTTTTGAGTTGTAAGGTTGATTGTGTCTGTCATCGTTTCCTTATCGACTGATGATGTTTTGTGATCTAGTTTTTCTTGTAAATTCTTCTTATCATGCTTCAACTTTTTAATTTTTGTTAGTAAATTTTGATTATGAACCGCTAGGTGTGAAAGTTATTTTTCATCTTTAGATTTGTTGAATTTATTTATAATATTTCGATTCTCGGGCTTTTCATCTTTCATCTTTTTAATTTGTTCAGGACATTTTTTATTAAGATTCTTCAAATGGGAAGCTTCTTCATCATTTCCTGATAATTTCTTCCCGAGATCTTGATTCTCTTGCTCCAACTCCTGGAGATGTTGTTTTGTATCCCTTGACTTCTTAATTTGAGTAAGAAGTTTTTCACTATGATTTTGTAAGCAAGATATTTCTTGGTTTTAATCAACAATAACTTCATCATATTCTTTTTTCATTTTTGATATCGAGTTCTAATTATATGGAAGGATCACCTTCAATATATATTTAAAGTATTTTGATGAAGGTGTTATTGATTTTGACCTCATAGTAATGTCTTGAAGAGTCATCATCTTCTTTTTATAGGGAAAATTCACAAACTTTTTTTCTATGTTTAAAATGAAAGTACCTAGACTTTTAAACCATGGTAGCCTGATAATGATGTTGATTTATTCTCTATACATAGTTGTGACATTGAATTGATATATATATTCATAATCATCAATTGTTACTTGCAAGTCTTTAATTTCATATTGTCTCATGCAAAAAATATGTGTCTTTTCACTTATGTTATGCTTTGAAATAAATAATTGTTTTGCCAAATTAATATTAATAGAATTCTCATCCTGGGTCATGCTGATAATGATGTTAACTTCCCTTTCTTGAATAATCCCATCTAATGTAAATAACATGTAATTTGAAATGCAACATCCTTCATAAGAAAACCTTCATTTCTTCATTTTTGAACTGTACTTGAGTTTATTACAAATATTTTAACCTTTCACTTCATAATAAAATAGCCAATACTTTACAATATACTCACTTCGTAATATTCTTTTATTTATATATATATATATATATATATATATAATTTTCCTTATTCACTTATGACTTCAATTAATAAAGTTAACTTTTTTTTAATTATTTATAACTTTTTGATATAACTTTTCCTTTCACCTCTTTGTCACTTTTCCTTTCACTTAATAATATTAATTTAATATAACCTTTTCTTTCACCTTTTTTATATAACCTTTCCTATTAATGTAACATAACTTTTCGTGTGTATAAAAGTACTTTCCTTTTAATATTTGTAAAAATATAGATGTATCATTTTTTCATCAAATAATATGATTTTGATTTCTTATATCTCTGTATTCACTTTTTGTATTTTGTATATTAGTTTGACTTCCTCTTACTAAATAATCTTTGGAATTCATGAATTAATGGAATTAATGAACTGTGACATAAATTGACTTGCCTTGTGCTATTTTACCTTGCATGTGAAGGGTGTCAATTGGCTCACGAAAGTCACATTCAACAATCATGACTTAATGGTGATTGTATTACTACCCTCTTAATTTACTTCATACGACAATCGGGTTATCCATGTGGTGTGTGTAATGTCCCCATTGTTATGACTACAAGTGAAGCAGAAAGTGCATATATATATATTAAAGAGGATGACAAGAACGATTACAACAAAACAACACATCTGAAAACAAGCACCACGCCCGCAGAATAGTCAACAAACAATTGTGACTCCACACACTGGCACAAGAGAAATTGGACGAAACATGCGTAAAACAACAAAGAGAGACAACTGCCCTCCTGACACAAATATTACCATGCCTACAAGGTAAGGGACACCATTCCCATCCCAACATAATGACCTCTACAACGAGTTAACTAGAACCTCGATGGCGCACAACCAAATGCAGGAAGATGTTCAAATCAAGCGCTAGAAAAACTACAACGAACAACGCCCACAATGAGTAGTATATACCCCAACCAAGTTATCATTGGCCTCTATCCCTTATGGCTCCCAATGATCCCCTCATCAGGAATCATGATGTCACCAGGTGATGGGCGCAACGACAACCGTGGCACAACAACATAATTGGACCCTCAAGCCCAGCTAAAATCAACGTGCTAGGATATCAAGGACTATTTAAACACTTCATGACTAACCCTAACACCAAATGAAAAGTCTGTCAGACGACTAAGACACTCAAGCAACACCACAATTTCCTTGCACAACACAATCAATCTACACACCTTGAATACAATTATTAAGGTACATAACTTTTAAAAGAAAATTAGCAATAAAGGATAGTGGAAATATCGTTGATAAGGTTAAAACAAGATAATGGTTGATACAAATATTTCACAATATTTAATAAATACAGATAAAGGTTAACATATGACCAATAAAACTAGCGATACAAGATAGTGGTATATTAACCATATTAATTTATAACCCATAAAAATTAGCAAAAGGATAATGATTAATATATATAAGGTATCATTGTTAAAGTCTAATGTGGATAGTTCCATGATATTCCATTTGTATATCATAACATAATCGTCATTAAAGAAAATAGTTGGTTGCATCTATCCTCCAAATCCCAAGATCAGATAAGTAAATTTTCTAAGGAGGAAACCACTACCTTTTTAACCAGAACAAAAGGAAACATGTCCATTCAAACAACATAAAACCCCCCTCCTTTTTTTTTTTTCTCAAAATGTTATCTTATAAACTAAAAAAATGATAAGATAGTTGCCTAAAGGAACATGTTATATTAGTTATCTATATAATCTCTATAGATATCATTGTACTGGCGGGATGTAATACTATATTTATCAATAATGGTTGTTGTAGTTAAAAATGATTGCTGACAAATTTGCTGGCAAAATTATAAATACAAATATGCTTGCAAAATTTATTAAGGTGGATCTTTCATATAAATAGACAGTGAGACATTAAAAATGTTGATATCTCAAACACCAATATTACAATTAACCACACTGTCACACATTGTTTAGAGCTCAAATTTGGCTAAAATATATCACTGCGAGAAATAATTTGTTTATGTTTACCATAATCGTTGTCAACAACCACAATATTAATTTGCTAACCAAACCCAGGAAATAAACACGCTATTCGCTGGGGAAAATAAAAACAGAATTAAGCAGAGGGGTTTATGGAAAACACAGGTATCAATCAAATTATTGGTTCAAGTATGGTTGGGTAATGTGCCACGAGGTCGTTGGATAAAGTGATAACACAACTATCGATTTGGCAATGGTACTACAGTGGTGAGGGTAAATTCAAACTAAATAAAAAGCAGTACTCGTTGTCTAAAATTTAGGTTGAGAACACACTCTAAACATGTTGGAAATGCAATCCTTAACTTTGCTGAAACAAAATTCAAAAAGGTGTTGTTCTACAAGTATTAAAAATGTTGTCATAAAGGCAATTAAAAACACACAATGTCAAAGTATGCTATCTCAGAAGACGCAATCAATCAAACGGGTAATGTGGTTTTCAGGAAAATAAGACCACTTTGATAATAAATACAAACGCCCAGAGCTTAAAACAAAATGCCCAAACATTAAGAACGAAACTCCACATACATGGAAACATTGGGTTTGACATGGAGAATGCCCAGACACAAAACAAAAACGTACGCCTATGCACATATTCTCTAGTCCATCACAATTCGTGGTCAATAAAAAGGGAGCAAAATATTGTCTTAACATAATGGTATTCGCTGACGGATTGGTGATAAAATTGTTGCCTATAAATTCGTTATTAGTCAACTATTAAATGATACAAAAATTTCTTTTATGGATCCTAGGTAAATCATGGTCACATGGAAACATAGGTATAAAGTGCAAATTAGAAACGCAATGAAAGGAAATCAAACATAGGCAAGAAAAACTGTAACTTCATTGTGGAAGGCATGCTTCCAAATTTATTTGATGTATCTCAGATAAACAATTCATGGGTGAACAAACACTAAAAAAAATTGCCAACGAAAAGAAATCATTTGCAGAGTAGAAGTCATTGTTAATGATAACATAGAATGTTGTCATGTAAATGCAAAAGAAAGTGTAGGGTACCATAATGGAATTTGTTGGCAGTTCGTGGTTTAAAAAAAAAACAAAGGCACAACAACCAGTGCAGAATGCCTGGTAAATCTGTGGTTGATAAAATGCCGGCACAACAGTCAAAGAAAATCGATGTCCAAGAAATAGTAAATTCACCTTAAAAATGAAAAACCTCACCACATATATCTCATTGATAAGATAAAAGTAATTCGTCCATCAAAATTTTGGTAAATCGTGGGGTAAAACGTAGTAGTAAGACTAATATCATTCGTACATCATACAGTAATAAAAGAATAAAACCCAGTTCGCAGTGGCCCAAGGCAGAGTAAATCTTCTCCATCAAGCAATAAATTGCAGAGTTAATTAATCGCATCATGATGCAAGACAATCACTCAACCTGGAACAATCAACATGGTAGACATCTAGGTAAAACATCCTTCTCTCACAATCCATGCATAGAAAAGAAGGGAATTAGAATCTATAGGTTGTTATGCATTGATGTGAAAATCATCGATTCGGCTCCTCCCCGACTTCTCAGGCATGGAATGATGAACTAGGGATGAGGACGAAGTAAAAATAACAACTCTTCATAACAATCAATAAAACTAATAGGACAGTCACAACATTCAGGTGTCACAAACCTCCTGTTCGTCATGACATCAACCTCCCAAACAAGAGCAATTTTTTTTTTTTTTTTTTTTGTGCATGTGTACAAGGGAAAGAAGGACATCTACTCTGTGTCGCAACATGACGACGAATCAAGGTGCATGCAACAACATAAGATCTAAGACAAACATCAAACAATCTGCGAGCAATGAATGACAATCAATCAACAATAAAATAAGACTGACTACCCATCCATCCTACCCTGCAATGGTTAGGACCTCCAAGACACATAAGCAATGCTCAAGCCCAGGTTCCCATCGATTTTAACCATTTAAGGTCTCAGGGCTAGCGACTTTTCTGAGGAACATGGAAGTGTCTACATCCCACCCTGACACAAGCAGACCAAGCAACTAAAGATTACACCCAAGTACAACAATAATTAAATGAACAACCACGTCCTCTACGGTAGGCGCAATTCAGAAGGACTCGGACAACAACCAACCGTTACTAAGACAAGGCATTATCTACAACTCAATTTACATCAATTACAAACAAATTACTCCATTTAATTTCCAATAATCGATGAGTTACCAACCCAACCTTAAAATAAGGTATATTTAATTAATTTCAAATCCCCATTTTAATGAATCATAATACTTGATTGTACTTAATTTCAAGAACCTTACCTTTTATATGTTATCAATAATAATGAAATTACAATAACATTACTATAAAACAACCATATCATTACTTTTATATTACAATAACATTGCAATTAAAAGAACAAGGACTTTACATTTTATTGTTATCAATAACAATGAAACTACAATAACATGACCATAAAATAATCATATCATTACTTTTTATCTTAAAAAAACATTGCAATTAAGATAACAAGGACTTTACATTTTATTGTTATCAATAACAATGAAACTACAATAGCATGACCATAAAATAACCCTATCATTACTTTTTATCTTGCAACAACATTGCCATTAAGATAATAAGGACTTTAGATTTTAATTGTTATCAATAACAATGAAACTACAATAACATGAACTTAAAATAACCATATCATCATTTTTATATTAAAATAACATTGCAATTAAAATAACAAGGACCTTACATTTTATTGGTCATAAATAACAATGAAGTTTCGATAAAACTTCCATAAAATAACTATATCCTTACTTTTGATATTACAATAACATTGCAATTAAATAACAATGACCTTACATTTTATATGATATCAATCACTAACATTACATTTTATTTTTATCGCAATAACATTACATTTACATATTCAAACAATATATTATAGTCGCAAAACATTTACACCTTACTATCACAGTTTATGTTATTAATAACAACAAAAACTAGCAGCTACGAGTGCCTATCAGAAACCAATCTGGCAATCGATGCGCGCATACCATAATTCATGCATCAAGTTGGAAGCCATCAATGCTAGTGGTCAAAGACCAGAATCAAGTTGACAAACCCCCTCCCAAAGGCACAGACATCCATTCATACAGTTTGCAGAGGGAGGATGTGTACTGCATTCACCGAACGCGTCCTTATACAAATTGCAGAGGCAAAAAGGGATAAAAGCGTAAATTTAACACAATGCCCAGGAATTGTTTTTATGAATTTATCAGTTGCAGGGGTGAAGTTCGACGATTTCATTACTTAAAATCTAAAATAATTCTCAACCCAGAGGGACGAGCTTTATCCTAAAGCTGGGTTTCACCTGGTGGCCGCCATCACAGAGTTTAATGAAGGATAAAGAAAAATACAAGTAATATCACTGAGTTTAAGGGCACGCAGAAAAAGTAATCCTAAAATACCACTGCGTTCTGCCAAACTCTGCGTAGAAGGACATTGCTGTCGTGACCAACACAAACACCGAGTTTATCCCAGCTGCGGGTGTGTAGGAAGGTTGGCAGAGTCTGAGAATCAAGTCAATGAGAGTTATTAATGGAAATACACAGGTTTATTGACGCAAACCATAACCAGCACCTCATGCATCACCTCATGCACATTGTAGAGTTTATTGGCAAGTGCGAAATCATGGTCAACCGAAGGGGCAACTCACCATCTAACACCAGGGTAATAGTTGTATGAATGGTGGTAATTTGTTGTGTTGAAAATGGGGGACAATCAACACATAATATAGTTTCTAAGGCAAGTGGGAGAAGGGTGAAAATTAAATAATTAAAAACAAAGTCACAGTTCATAAGGCTCACTATGAAATTAAGATTCAACGCAGTCCCAAGATTTCACCTTGCATATAGTGGGCGCATTTTACAGAAGGTATAATGACACAAAAGATGATAAATCGCTGAGCCTAAATAGAAAATTTCAATAATAAGGATGAAGATTGGATCGCTGTGCAGAACCAGAACATGATATAACTCTGGAAAGTAATAAGAGTTAATCATTCCTTCACGACAAATCTATTCCCTACTCAAGAAATTTGAAGAACAAAACCCAATCGTTGGGCATATAGCTATGCCTCGCATAGGCTTGCAGTCATCTACAGGTTTCCTTGAAACGCAGCCAACAAGGAATTCCGGTGACGACAATCATTGGGGTAAGGTGGGAGAACGTCGGGCAGATAGGGGATAATGTTGACGCCAAGGGTGACCATCCAAAAGAGTTAATCACAACCAAAATAATTTAAAAAGGAAACACGACCATTTAAGAGGGCATCAACAGAGTTAGGTTATGAAGGAGGTCATGCAACATTAGGTTGGTTCATCTAGCAATTATATAACAAGAAACAATAACTTAACCAGTGATTAGAATGCAGAATTAAGGAAACTTCGCCATCACTAAAATTTTAAGGTCATGAGACTAGACAATCAACTACCTACTCAATGCACATGCATATCCTAATCATACATTCTAACAACATGCTATCATTCAACAAGGAAGTGTATTGTTTCCCTTTGCTTGCTCTGAGTGTCGTCCACGCTCTCTGTGCTGCTCTGGCTTGTTGATCGTCGAGACTACACCGGTACCTCCCAGCCAATGCTATGGATACTCTACTTCCCCTTGAGCCCCCCAAGACGCAAAGGAGCCACACACTATCCAGATGGTACATCTAGCTCCCAGCTCACCTTGCAAGGCCGAGGTACCACTCCTATCTGAGCTGGGAAATCCCAACTCACCACAAGTAAATCAGTCAAGTTACTAATCTGACAGCGTAATGTTACGCTATCAGTCGATCCCTTCCTCCTTCACCTCCCTTTCTTTTATAGAGTTTTAGAACTTACATCTTTCCCTCAATCTCATTTAATTTAAGTTTTAATAAAAATCTTCTAAAAATTCTCCAACATACAAGTGTCATCCATCCCCCACTTTCCTCCAATAATTATTTTCTTTAATATATTAATTTTCTCATTTCCCTCACCCACCTAGAGTTACTCCTAAATTTACTCCTAGGTGTCCCTAGATTCACTTACAGGTTTTAAATACTTTCCCTAAAATGAAGTTGCTAATTTAGTTCAATTTAGAGGGTTCTTAATTGCATATTCTTTACTAAGTTGACCTCTCTTTTTACCATAAGTTCCCCTCTTTCCCTTATTATGTTACCTCCATTCCCTAGTTTCCTAAATTTTATATTTTCTTCCTTCCTCTTTTATTAGATCCAAAATGGAAGTTGCGCAATTTACCCTCTTTTCATTTATTATTAATTTAATATCTTTTTAGACTTTCACAAGTTAAATAATTTATTTCTTCTTCACCTTTGATATCCATAGATTTTATTTAAATTCTTACTCTCTTCATTTTACCCAAAAATTTATGAAGTCCACAATTATTGCTTAAGTGTTTTTTTTTTTTTTTTAACTTTATCAGTTTATCTTTATAGAGATATTTTCTTAAGGATAGACAAAATTTTACCCCTAGAGAAGTTTTTTTGACTTGGAACTTAGATTCTGGACTAGGCCACACTTAATTAAGGGAGTTGTTTTTTTTCTTTTTCTTTAATTTCTTAATGAGATGAATGTCATAGGGCCATCTAGGTTCCTCCCTCTATTATCATCAATGTGGCGTGCCCTTCAGGACGCACTAGGTGCTCCAAGGGTGCCACTCGCCTCATCTATTCCTTTGTGTGACGTGCCCTTCACGATGCACTACGTGCTCCAAGGGTGCCACTCACCTCTTGACTGATTGGTAGACATCAATAACCCCTCGAGTCAACACTTTGCCAGGTGAACTTGTGGGAGACTAAGGGATTCTAAGGAATAAGTCCCTCGCCTTATTGCATGCTCTTTAGAATCATCGTGAGTGACTATCACAGTATTCCCTCACGACATCGTGGGTCCTCTCGAACTAGGTAATCGTTAACCTATATTTCGAGACATGGTGGGAGTGCTAGTAGGCTGTGGCAGGGCTGCTACCCACACCTCTCCCTCAACCTCTCTGGTCGTCGTGTGTGGCCCCTTTACTCCATATGTGAGTCTGGTTGGCAAGATATCGTTAGCTTGCATCATCAACAATCATGTCAAAACATGTCCACATCATATCATCCTATCAAATGTACTAAAGTCACAGTTAAATAATCAAACCCCAATATCACACTCTCTGACTCGATCCAGAGTCCAAGGGGTTCCGTCGATGCCTTTGCATCCTCAAGGTCCAAAACCCTGCACACTCAGTAAAACTGAATCAATAACATCTATCTATGTGTCCTCAAAGAATAAGTTTTCTCAGTGCACCAGAGCGGGCTGTTACATACACCCCCTCTTGTTCTAAACTTCGTCCCAAACTTTCTCAGTATAAATGTCGAAATAAGTGTATCACAGTATCATATGTCTATCTATCAAACAAAAATGGAAACTGTTGGTGCATATCATATGCATCCTTCCAGGTTGCTGAGTGTGGACTATAATTGTCCCACTGGACCTTGACCTGATCTACCATTCGATGTCGTAATTGTCAAAAGCGATGATCTAAGATGCCGACCGGCTCAGCCATGAGTGCTCCCTCGTCCGATACCTGCAAGGAACTCATGTCAATCACATGTGTAGGATCACTAATATAATGTCTCAAAACATATACATGAAAAACATCGTGCATATGCTTCAAAGAATCAGGCAAGGCTAGTCGATAGGCCACGAGCCCCTTTCTCTCCACAATATCGAAAAGTCCCACGAACCTAGGAGAGTGTTTGTATCCCTTTCCAAAATTGAACTAACTCTTATGCGGTTTAACCCGTAAGAAGACTCGATTTCCAACCTCGTAACTATGGTCGACTCGGTGCGCATCAACATAACTCTTTTGTCGATCATGCGCTTCTTTAATCCTTTGTCTTATTGTTTGCATTTTCTCTTCCGTTTCTTGGATCTCTTCTGGTCCCACCAGGACCCTATCCTCAAGTTGATCCCAACTCAAAGGTGTCTGACATGGTCTCCTGTAAATAAACTCGAAAGGCGCCATCTTAATGATGCTCTAGTAACTGTTGTTGTAAGCGAACTCTACTAGTTGCAAGAATTCTTCCCAACACTTTTGTTGTTCCATCACATACATGCACAACATGTCCTCCAAGGTTTGGTTCATTCGTTCTTTCTGTTCGTCAGTCTCTGGGTGATACATAATACTAAAGTTAAGTTGGGTTCCCAAGGCCTCTTTGAAACTCCTCCAAAATCGTCCAGTAAACACCGATCCTCGATTAGATATAATCCTCTTAGGCACACCATGCAGCCTCACAATCTGACTGATGAAAACTCTAGCTATGTAAGGTGCCTGATATTTCGTACGCACAGGAATAAAGTGAGCACTCTTTGTCAGAGTGTCTACTACTACCAAAATTGAGTCATGTCTCCTTGCCGTCAGTGGTAATCCAACAATAAAATCCATCGAAATAACCTCCCATTTCAATTCTGGAATAATGTGCGGTTGTAGTAATCCTATTGGGTGTCTATGTTCAACCTTTACCTGCTGACACTCTAGACATCTGGCCACATAGTTGACTATGTTGGCCTTCATTCCCTTCCAGAATAATAAGGGTTTAAGGTCTACCATCATCTTCGTGACTCCCGGGTGAGACATGTAAACTGCTCTATGAGCCTCTCTCAGGATCAACATCCTCAACTCGTTGTTTGGCGGTACATAAATCTAAATTCTAAACCTCAATAACCCATCGCTATCAAATTAAAATCCATCAAATCATGGTACCATCATTGTGTTTTGTCCGATAAAACCCTCGACCTCTTTGTACTAGTCGTCGTCAGGCTGTAAAGTTAGAATCTTTTCATGGAAATATGTCTGAAGAGGAAATACAAAAAATATGCCTGGCCTCCGACTCAAAGCATCCACCACTCGGTTCACTATTCCCTTTATGTAAGTAACCTCAAAGTCATACTCGCTACGCAATTTCAACCAACGTCGTTGTCGCGCGTTCAGGTCGCTTTTCTTAAAAATGTGTTGTAGTCCACAATGATCAGTCTTTAGTTCAAATTTTCATCCAACAAGGTAGTGTTTCCAAAACTTCAAGGCATATACGATGGCTAATAACTCCAAATCATGCGTCGCGTAGTTCTCCTCATGTCTTCTCAGTTTCCTCAAAATGTAAGCGATTACTCATATGTCTTGCATCAAGACTCTGCCTAAGCCTTCCTTGGATGTGTCTGTGCATACCAAGAATTCTGCATCCATGTTAGGGACATTTAGTATCGGCGTTGTTGTTAACAACTCCTTAAGCCTCCAAAATGCTTCCGCGCATTTCTCGGTCCAAACAAACTTCTTGTTTTTCTTCTGCAATTATGTGATCAGATCTGCTATCTTCGAAAATCCCTCGACAAACCATCGATAGTATCCTGCTAAATCCATAAAGCTATGCACTTCTGTGACATTCATCGGTGCAGGCCATTCCATAATAGCCCCGACCTTGGTTGGATCCACAACGATACCTTCACCGAAGATAACATTCCCTAAGTAGTGAATCCTCGATTGATAAAAAGAGCGGACAATTTCCCATACAATTTGTGCTCTCGCAGACACTGTAGTACCAAGCGCACGTGCTCGTCATGCTCCTCCATCATATAAGAGTAAATCAAAGAATCATCAATGAAAACTTGGATGAACTTGTCCAAGTACTCGTGGAACACCCCATTCATCAAACTCATAAATTCACCTAGTGCGTTTGTCAGTCCAATCGGTAAAACAATAAACTCATAATGTCCAAACCTCATCTTAAAGGTGGTCTTAGGGACATCATCCTCCTTGATCCATAACTATTGATACCTTGATCGTAGATCGATCTTGGAGAACACCGTCGCACCCTTCATTTGATCGAACAAATCATCAATTCTCGGCAAGGGATACTGATTCTTGATCGTGGCCTTGTTCAGTTGATGGTAGTCAATGCAAAGCCTCCACAATCCATCCTTATTTCGTATGAAAATAACTGGTGCACCGCACAGTGACACACTAGGACGTATCAGTCCCTAGTCGAGCAACTCCTTCAGTTTCATTTTCAGCTCTTGTAACTCCAGGGTCGACATCCAATAAGGCGTTCTTGCTATCGGTTCAGTCCCCAGTTTTAGGTCTATGGTAAACTCCAACTCTCTCTTCGGTGACATCCTAGGGAACTCCTTCAGAAATATGTCCGCAAACTCTCTCACTACGACACCATAATATCCTAAGATCGCGACGTACAAGTTGGCCCTCATGAAAAACTCTCCCAGGTTAAGTGCACAACCCGTAACCTTTCCTCCAACCTTCTGTTTAGATCTCAAGTCCATCTCCACGAATATAAAATCATCATGTTCGACTGTCTTTACCTTAATCATTTTTAGCACTGCACCAGAAATGAAACTCTCGGTAGCACCGGGATCTATCAAAACACTAAGGGTCTGGTCAGTGACGGTACCTATCATCTCAAGCACAGTCGACTGACGCTCTGCCTGGCATTTATTCACCATTGCATGAATCCGATGGGCCTTGCCCATATCTCCCATGGTAGTGGGTCTGGATGATCCAGACGCTCTGGTCCTCTCCACAGGAAAATTGCATTGGTAGTGTGGCTCCCCACATGTCCAACACCCCTTCTTCGGCCCAGTAGTCCTAGTACCCGAAGTATAAGATGACGGCCCACTGACCTGGAACCCTGGTTTGTTCTGTTGAACAGGCCTAAACTTTTGTTGTTGTGGGCGGCATTTCTACTGATGTTGTGGTCCCCAATAAGGTGTATGTTGCTGAGGCGTCGGTCGTCAGGGTGCAGTGAAAGTGGATCCCCTCTGGAAGCCACAATATCTTGGCGTATGTCTCGCTGGTGTCTGGTGTTGTTGTGTTCCAGATGAACCCTGCCTTGCTAGTCTCGCTGGAGTCCTGGTCTAACCCCCACTGTTAAGCTCCTCCTATGCTATGAGGGCCTTCTGGATGGCATCGTGCAAGGCTTGAGGCATCAAAATCCTAACCTTTGCACATAGGTTTCCATTAAGGCGGAACATGAACCTGTTGACCTTAAGTTTCTCCGAGTTATGGTGCAGGGCATACCAGAGAAGCTCCATAAAATGAGCCTCATACTCGGGCACCATACAACCTCCCTGTCATAAGGTGTTGAACTTATTGAGCTGACGCTCAATGAATTCCTCTAAAAGGTACCTCTCTCGAAACTGTTTCTCAAACAATTCCCATGACACATCTTCGACGGCCATGTTCAACTGCGGTAGGAGTGTCTTCCACCATAGAAGAGCACTCCCCTTCAGTTGAAAGACCGCCATGTGGACCTTCATGTTGGAGGTATAATCACGAAGTGTGAAGCACATTTCCATGTTCTCCAACCATGCGTGAGCGGCTGCACCGTCCGGGGTACCAAAGAACTCGAGAAATTTGACTTTCTCGAGTTCACGGTGAATGCTACCAGTAACGACCGGTGCACGTGACGGAACCTCAGGGGGTGTCGGCGCCCTGGCCTCATCTCTATCCAAATGACTGATCAGTGCCTCAGACATGCGGTGAAAGGATATCATCATTCTTATTACATCAACAACTGATATCTGCTCCTGCCTGAGAACCTACTCGTCTCCCTAGCGGTTAGACCCCTCAGGTGTGGATGCTACTAGAGGCATCGCGCCTCCTTACCTAGCACCCCATTGTCTGCCTCCACGGTGTCCTTTAACCATGATTACCTGCATGCACACAATCAACTCAATTAGTAATAGTATAATCAAATCATGTCAATGAAATCCATAGCGAATCCCAAGTCACTGGTTGAACCTGCTCTGATACGACATCAACCTCCCATTCATCACGACATCAACCTCCCAAACAACATCAATTTTTTTATTTTTTTTGTGTGTGTGCGTGTCTACAAGGGAAATAAGGACATCTACTCTGTGTCACAACACGACGACGAATCAAGGCGCATGCAACAACATAAGATCTAAGATGCACATCAAATAATCTACGAGAAATGAACGACAATAAATCGACAATAAAATAAGACTGACTACTAATCCATCCTACCCTGCAATGGTTAGGACCTCAAAGACACATAAGAAATGCTCAAGACCAGGTTCCCATCGATTTTAACCATTTAAGCTCTCAGGGATGGTGACTTTTCTGAGGAACATGGAGGTGTCTAAATCCCGCCCGACACAAGCAGACCAAGCAACTAAAGATTACACCCAAGTACAACAATAATTAAATGAACAACCACGTCCTCTACAATAGGCACAAGTCAGAAGGACTCTAACAACAACCAACCATTACTAAGACAAGGCATTATCTACGACTCAATTGACATTAATTATAGACCAATTACTCCATTTAATTTCCAATAATTGACGAGTTACCAACCCAACCTTAAAATAAGGTATATTTAATTAATTTCAAATCCCATTTTACTGAATCATAATAATTGATTGTACTTAGTTTCAAGAACCTTACCTTTTATATGTTATCAATAGCAATGAAATTACAATAACATTACTATAAAACAACCATATCATTACTTTTATATTACAATAACATTGCAATTAAAATAACAAGGACTTTGCATTTTATTGTTATCAATAACAATGAAACTACAATAACATGACCATAAAATAACCATATCATTACTTTTTGATTTACAACAACATTGCAATTAAGATAACAAGGAATTTACATTTTATTGTTATCAATAACAATGAAACTACAATAACATGACCATAAAATAACCCTATCATTACTTTTTATCTTACAACAACATTGCCATTAAGATAACAAGGACTTTACATTTTAATTGTTATCAATAACAATAAAACTACAATAACATGACCATAAAATAACCATATCATCATTTTTATATTACAATAACATTGCAATTAAAATAACAAGGACTTTACATTTTATTGGTCATAAATAACAATGAAATTTCGATAACACTTCCATAAAATAACTATATCCTTACTTTTGATATTACAATAGCATTGCAATTAAATAACAATGACCTTACATTTTATATGATATCAATCACTAACATTACATTTTATTTTTATCGCAATAACATTACATTTAAATATTCAAACAATGTATTACAGTCGCAAAACATTTACACCTTACAATCACAGTTTATGTTATCAATAACAACAAAAACTAGCAGCTACGAGTGCCTATCAGAAACCAATCTGACAACCGATGTGCGCATGCCATAATTCACACATCAAGTTGGCAGCCATCAATGGCAGCGGTCAGAGACTAGAATCAAGTCAGAAAAATCCTTCCCGAAGGCACAGACATCCATTGATACAGTTCACATAGGGAGGACGTGTACTGCATTCGCTGAACGCAGCCTTATACAAATTGCAGAGGCAAAAAGGGCTAAAAGCGTGAATTTAACACAGCACCTAGGCGGAAATTTTATGAATTTATCAATTGTAGGGTCGAATTTGGACGATTTCATTACTTAAAATCATAAATAATTCTCAACCCAGAGGGACAGGATTTATCCTAAAGTTGGGTTTCACCTGGTGGTCGTCATCACAGAGTTTAATGAAGGATAAAGAAAAATACAAGTAATATCGTTGAGTTTAAGGACATGTAGAAAAAGAAATCCTAAAATACCACTGCGTTCCGCCAAACTCTACGTAGAAGAACATTGTTGTCACGACCAACACAAACGCTGAGTTTATCCCAGCTGCAGGTGCATAGGAAGGTTGGCAAAGTCTGAGAATCAAGCCGATGAGGGTTATTAATGGAAATACACAGGGTTATTGGCACAAGCCATAACCAACACCTCATGCATCACCTCATGCGTAGTGTAGAGTTTATTGGCAAGTGCGAAATTATGGTCAACCGTAAGGGAAACTCGCCATCTAACACCAAGGTAATCATTGTACGAATGGTGGTAATTTGTTGTGTCGAAAATGGCGAACATTCAACACATAATATCGTTTCCAAGGCAAGTGGCAGAAGGATAAAAATTAAATAATTAAAAACGAAGTCACAGTTCGTAAGCCTCACTTTGAAATTAAGATTCAACGCAATCCCGAGATTTCACCTTGCATACAGTGGGCACATTTTACAGAAGGTATAATGACACAAACGATGATAAATCGCTAATCCTAAATAGAAATTTTCAATAATAAGCATGAAGATTGCATCGCTGTGTAGAATGGTAACATGATATAACTCTGGCATGTAATAATACTTAATCAATCATTCATGATAGATCTATTCCCTGCTCAAGAAATTTGAAGAAAAAAACCCAATGGTTGGGCATACAACTATGCCTCGCATAAGCTCGTAGTCATCTACAGGTTTCCTTGAAACGCAGCCAACAAGGCGTTCTGGTGACGACAATCGTTGGGGTAAGGTGGGAGAACACCAGGCAAATAGGGGATAATGTTGACGACAAGGGTGACTGTCCAAAAGAGTTAATCATAGACACAATAATTTAAAAAGGAAACATGGCCATTTAAGAGGGCATCAACAGAGTTAGGTTATGAAGGAGGTCATGCAACACCAGGCTGGTTCATCTAGCAATTATATAATAAGCAGCGCTAACTTAAACAGCTATTAGAATGCAAAATTAAAGAAACTTTTCCATCATTAAACTTTCAAGGTCATGAGACTAGACAATTAGCTACCGACTCAATGCACATACATATCCTAATCATACATTCTAACAACATGCTATCATTCAACAAGGAAGCATATCATTTCCCTTTGCCTACTCTAAGTGTCGTCCGTGTGCTCCATGTCGCTCCTACTCACCGACCGTTGAGACTACACCAGTACCTCCCAGCCAATGCTAGGGGTACTCTGCTTCCCCCTCAGCCCCCCAAGCTGCAAAGGGGCCACACACTATCCAGATGGTATGTCTATCTCCCAGCTCGCCTCGCAAGGCCGACCTACCACTCCTATCTGAGCTGGGAAATCCCAACTCCCCACAAGCAAATCAGTCAAGTTACTAATCCGACAGCGTAATTTTATGCTATCAGTCGATCCCTTCCTCCTTCTCCTCCCTTTCTTTTATAGATTTTTAAACCTTCCATCTTTCCCTAAATCTCATTTAATTTAAGTTTTAATAAAAAACTTCTAAAAATTCTCCAACGTGGAAGTGTCATCCATCCCCCACTTTCCTCCAATAATTATTTTCTTTAATTTATTAATTGTCTCATTTCCCTCACCCACCTAGAGTTACTCCTAAATTTACTCCTAGGTGTCCCTAGATTCCCTTATAGGTTTTAAATACTTTCCCTAAAATAAAGTTGCTAATTTAGTTCAATTTAGAAGGTTCTTAATTGAAGATTCTTTACTAAGCTAAACTCACTTTTTACCATAAGTTCCCCTCTTTCCCTTATTATGTTACCTCCATTCCCTAGTTTCTTTCCTACATTTTATATTTCCTTCCTTCCCCTTTTATTAGATCCAAAATGGCAATTGCACAATTTACCCTCTTTTCCTTTTATTATTAATTCAATATCTTTTTACACTTTCACAAGTTAAATAATTTATTTCTTCTTCACCTTTGATATCCACAAATTTTATTTAAGTTCTTACTCTCTTCATTTTACCCAAAAATTTATGAAGTCCACAATTATTGCTTAAGTGGTTTTTTTTTTTTTTTTTTAAACTTTATCAGTTTATCTTTATAGAGATATTTTCTTAAGGATAGACAAAATTTTACCCCTAGAGAAGTTTTTTGACTTAGAACTTAGATTCTGGACTGGGTGACACTTAATTAGGGTAGTTTTTTTTTTTGTTTTTTTTTTAATTTCTTAATGAAATGAATGTCGTAGGACCATCTAGGTTCCTCCCTCTACCATCATCAATGCGATGTGCCCTTCAGGATGCACTAGGTGCTCCAAGGGTGCCACTCACTTCATATGTTCCTTTGCGCGACGTGCCCTTCAGGATGCACTATGTGCTCACTCACCTCTTGATTGATTGGTAGACATCAATAACCCCTGGAGTCAACACTCCACCAGGTGAACTTATGGGAGACTAAGGGCTTCTAAGGAATAAGGCCCCCGCCTTATTGTGCACCCCTTAGAATCATCGTGAGCGACTCTCGCAGTCTTCCCTCACGGCATCGTGGGTCCTCTCAAACTAGGTAATCGTTAACCTATAGTTCGAGCAATGGTGGGAGTTCTAGTAGGCTTTGGCAGGGCTGTTGTCCACACCTGTCCCTCAACCTCTCTGGTAGTTGTGTGTGGCCCCTTTACTCCATATGTGAATCTGGTCAGAAAGTTATCTTCAGCCTGCATCATCAAAAATCATGTCAGAACATGTCCACATCATATCATCCTTTCAAATGTACTAATATCATAGTAAAACAATCAAAACCCAATAGCACACTCCCTGACTCGATCTGGAGTCCAAGGGGTTCCGTCGATGCCTCTGCATCCTGAAGGTCCAAAACCCTACACACTCAGTAAAACTGAGTCAATAGCACTTGTCTATGTCAGTGCAGTAAAACATCATGTCATCTACCATAACGCATCATAATCAATGACATTGTTTTAATATCATAATAGTCCGGATCACTTGCGAGCAAGTGTCCTCAAAGAATAAGTTTTCTCAATGAGCCAGAGCGGGATGTAACATGAGGGATCAAAAGCCAAGGGAATCAAGTCAAGCAATGAACTTAAGGCTATGGGGAATTTTAAGTTCTCAATTAAAATCCTAATTCAAAAAGCTTCTTTACACAGTTAAAAGTACATAAATGAAGGCATAATGTCAATAATAATCAACCATGTAGAATAAAAGCAAGTGTACCATATCCCAAGTCAACTACTCCAAGTCATTGTCCCACGCACTCTGTCGGGTTCCCACTTTTTGACCGATGTGACTTCACCAGTACCTCCCATCCAATGCTTGGGGTACTCTTCTTCCCCCTTATCCGCCCAAGCTGCAAAGGGGCCACACACACTAAACCCAAGAACAACTAGCTCCCAAATCACCTCGCAAGGTCGAGATACCAGTCCTCACCGAGCTAGGTATCCCAACTCCCACAAGATAGGTCAATCAAGTCTAAAATTCTACAACGTAACGTTACGCATAATAGAAGAGATCCATCCTCCTCCTCCTCCCTCCTTTATATAGATTTTCTAAGTAATTTATTTCCTAATTTCCCATTTGATTTAATGTTCAATAATTTAATTCAAAAAAATCCTCCCCGTACATGTGTCACCCATCCCCTTCGTTGCACCAGAAATAAATTTCATTAATTATTTAATTACTCCTATTTCCCTAACCCACCTAAAAGCATTCCTAGAAACGCTCCTACGTGTCCCCATATTCCCTTACAGATTTAAATGACTTACCCCCTTACTAATTTACTAGTTGAGTTCAATTTAGAAAGTTCTTAAAGGAAAGATTCCTTGCTAAGTTAGTCATTCTACTTTTTTGTTATGTTTCCCTTTCTCTTTATGTTTCCCTCTTTTTCCCTTAGTTTCCTAATTCTTTCAAATTTCCCTCTTTCTCTTTTTATCTGAAACTCAAATTGGCAAGTGTAGAAAATCACATTTTCCCCCTTTTTCTTTTTAATTAATAAGTTTTTAATTAGCATATGTACAAAACACTTATTTTTTATTTTTTTTTAAATTTAATCCCCCAAAGTAATTTGATTTTTATAAATTAATTGAATTGCTTACCCCCTTCTCATCACATGTTTAATGATGATTATTAGTATTAGTATTATTATTATTTATATTTATATATATATTTTTTAATAGAAGTATCACTTAGACCTAGATTTTATTTTCTTAGGCTAGGCGACACTTTATTCGAGAAATTCTTTTTAAATATTTATTATCACATTATTTGTTCTAAGGCCATCTAGGTTTATTCTCTTATTAGTTAACAACACAACATTCTTTATTGTTAACCTACAGTTAGAGCCACGACAAGAGTTCTAGTAGGACGTGGCAGGACTGTTGTCCACACCTCTGCCTCAACGCCTCTGCTAGTCGTACGTGACCCCTCTACTCCACATGTGATTCTGGTCGGCAAGCTATCGTCAGAATGCATCATCAACGAATCATGTCATAAATAAAATCCATAATCATAACATCTAATCATATGCATATAGATCATATATAAAACAATCAAACCTCAATAGTCCATTCCCTGACTCGTTCTAGAGTCCAAGGGTCTCAGCAATGCCTCTGCATCCTTGATTTCAAGAATCCTACACAATCAGGAGAACCGAGTCAATAGTACCTGTCTATGTCAATAAAGTAAAATAACATGTCATTATATCCATAATGCCTCATAACCATAATCAAACGCCTAATAGTATAATAATCTTGATAACTTGCAAGAAAGTGTCCTCAAAGAATAAGTTTGCTCAGTGTGCATAAGGGCAGGATGTTACATACACCCCCTCTTGGTCTAAAATTCATCCTGAAGTTTCACAGTATATAAGTGCCAAAATAATGTGTATCATAGTGTCAAAAGTCTATCTATTAGACAAAAATGGAAACTGTTGGCACATATCATATGCATATTTCCAGGTCGCTGAGTGCGGACTATAGTTGTTGCAGTAGACCTTGACCTTATCTACTGTTCAACGTCGTAGTTGTTAAATGCGATGATCCAGGATGCGGATCGTCTCATACCTGAGTGCCCCCTCATCTGAAACCTACAAGGAACCATGTAAATAACATGTGTAGGATCACTAATATAATGTCTCAAAATAGATATGTGAAAAACATCGTGCATACACCTCAAAGAATCAGGCAAGACTAGTCGATAGGCCATGGGCCCCTTTCTCTCCACAATCTCGAAAGGTCCCATGAACCTAGGAGAGATTTTAACTCCCTTTCCAAACATTTTACCCAAAAGAAGACTTGATCACCCACTTCGTAAATACGGTTGACATGGTGCACATCGACATAACTCTTTTGTCGATCCTGCGCTTCTTTGAGCCTTTGTATTATTGTTTGCATTTTATATTCCATTTCTTGGATTGCTTTTGGTCCCACCAGGGCCCTATCCTCAAGCCGATCTCAACTCAGAGGCGTTTGACATGGTCACCCATAAAGGAACTCGAAAGGTGCCATCTTAATGGTGCTTTGGTAACTATTTTTATAAGCAAATTCTACTAGTGGAAAGAATTATTCCCAACACTTATGTTGGTCCATAATGTACATGAGCAACATGTCTTCCAAGCTCTCATTTGCTCGTTCAGTTTTCCCATCAAACTCTGGGTGATACGCAGTACTAAAGTTAAGTTGGGTTCCCAAGGCCTCCTGGAAACTAGTCCAAAATCATGCAGTAAACATCAATCCTCGATCAGATATAATCCTCTTAGGTGCACCATGCATCCTCACAATATCAATGATGAAAACTCTATCTATGTTAGGTGCCTGATACGTCATACGCACAGGAATAAAATGAGCACTCTTCATTAGAGTTTCAACTACCACAATAATCGAGTCATGTCTCCTTGTCGTCAGTGGAAATCCAACAATGAAATCCATCAAAATAACCTTCCATTTCGATTCTAGAATAGTGTGTGGTCGTAGTAATCTGATTGGATGTCTATGTTCATCCTTTAGCTATTGACATTCTAGACATCTAGCCACATAGTTGACTATTTATGCCTTCATTCCCTTCCAAAAGAATAAGGGTTTAAGGTCCTCCCTCATCTTCGTGATTCCTTGGTGGGCCATGTACACTACTCTATGAGCCTTGTTTAGGATCAAAATCCTCAACTCGTCATTCGGTGGTACATAAATAAAATTTTTAAACTTCAATAATTCATCGTCGTCAAACGTAAATCATTCAAATATTGGTACCATCATTGTGTTTTGTCCGATAAAATGCTCTACATCTTTGTACCAATCATCATTGCACTATAAAGTTAGAATATTTTCACATAGATTCATCTGAAGAGGAAACACTGAAAATATGTGTGGTCTCCAACTCAATGCATCTGCCACGCGGTTCACTATTACTTTTATGTAAGAAATCTCAAAATCGTACTCGCTAAGCAATTCCAACCAATGTCGTTGTCGTGCGTTCAGGCTGCTTTGTGTAAAGATGTGTTGTAGTCCACAGTGGTCCATCCTTAGTTCAAATTTTCATCCAAAAAGGTAGTGTCTCGAAAAATTTAAGGCATATACAATGGCTAATAACTCCAAATCGTGCGTCGCATAGTTCATCTCATGTCTTCTCAATTTCCATGAGATGTAAGTGATCACTCGACCATCTTGCATCAAGACTCTGCCTAAGCCTTCCTTGGATGTGTCAGTGCATACCAAGAAGTTTGCATCCATGTGAGGGACCTTTAGTATCGGTGTCATTGTCAACAGCTCCTTGAGCCTCCGAAATTCTTTCGCGCATTTCTCGGTCCAAACCAACTTCTTGTTTTTTTCCTGCAATTCCATGATCGAATTTTCTATCTTTTAAAATCCCTTGACGAACTGTCGATAGTATCCTTCTAAACCCATGAAGCTATGCACTTCAAATACATTCGCCAGTTCTGTCCATTCCATAATCACCTTGACCTTTGCTAGATCCATGATGATACCTTCGCCAGAGATGGCATGCCCTAAGTAGTGAATGTTCGATTGATAGAACGAGCATTTGGACAATTTCCCATACAATTGGTGCTCTTGAAAACACTGTAGTACCAAGCTCAAGTGCTCGTCATGCTCCTCCATCGTCTGAGAGTAAATCAAAATATCATCAATGAATACTTGGACAAACTTGTCCAAGTACTCGCAGAACACCACGTTCATCAAACTCATAAATACCCCTCGTGCATTTGTTGGTCCAAATAGTAAAAGAGTAAACTCGTAATGTCCAAACCTCGTCTTAAAGGCGGTCTTAGGGATGTCATTCTCCTTGATCCATAACTGGTGATATATTGATCACAAAACGATCTTGGAAAACACCATCGCGCCCTTCATCTAATCGAACAGATCATCAATCCTTGGCAGTGGATATTGATTCTTGATCATTGCCTTGTTCAATTGAAAGTAGTCAATGCAGAGTCTCCACTACCCATCCTTCTTTCATATGAAGATAACAGGTGCACCCCACGATGACACACTCGAACGTATAAGTCCCAGGTCTAGCAACTCCTTTAGTTTCATTCTCAACTCCTGTAACTCTGGAGTTGACATACGATAAGGTGTTCTCACTATTGGTTCAGTCCCCAAGTTTAGATCTATGGTAAACTACAATTTCCTCTCTGGCAGCATCCCAGGTAACTCCTCCGGGAAGACATCAGCAAAATATCTCACCACCAGAAGGTGTTATAGATCTTTTGATAGTCCTTTTTAATTTTACACAAGGATCGCATAAATCTTACATCCCTTGCACAAGCTCTTCCATAAATGGAAGGAAGAAATAAACCTCAGGGAAAATCCTTGGTTCTGACCTACAATCACGCGTCTATGTCCCTCATCATCGACCAAGATCAATTGTTTCATCTTACAGTTGAGTATCGCCTCATGTGATTCTAACCAATCCATATCGATCATGACATCATAAGATCCTAAGACCGTGACGTACATGTTGGACCTGGTGACAAACTCTCCCAGGTTAAGGGTACAACCTGTAACCTTTCCTCCAACCTTTTGTTTGGTTCCTGAAACCATCTCTACAAAGATAAACTCATCCTATTTGACTTCCTTTACCTTAATCATTTTTAGCGTTGCACTAGAAATGAAACTCTTGGTAGCACCGGGATCTATCAAAATACTGAGGGTGTAGTCATCAATGATACCTAATTTCTCGATCACATTCAATTGGTGCTCTTCCTGCTGGTTATTCACCGTTACATGAATCCGATGGGCCTTTCCTAAATATCCCAAGGTAGTCAGTCCAGCTAATCTAGATACTCTAGTTGGCCAACCGCACTGGTAGTGTGGCTCCCCATAAGTCCAACACCCCTTCTTCGGTCCAGTACTCCTGGTACATGAAGTAGAAGTTGATGGCCCACTAGCCGAAAATCCTCATCTGTTATGTTGAACGGGCCTAAATTGTTGTTGCTGCGATCAACACTGCGGCTAATGCTATGGTCCTTGGTAAAGAGTCTGCTGCTGAAGCATTGTTCGTTGAGGTGTATTAAAAGTGGATCGTCTCTAGAAGCAATGATATCCAGGCGTATGTTTGGTTGGTGCTTGGTGCTTCTATGCACCAGATGACACCTGCGCTACCGATATCGTCGGAGTATTGCTCTGACCCCCGCTAATAAGATCCTCTTCTATGAAGGCCTTCTAGATGACATCATGCAAGGTCTGAGGCATCATAATCCTAACCTTTGCACGTATGTTGACGTTAAATCCAAACAAGAATATGTTGACCTTAAGTTTCCTCGTATTAAGGTCTGGAGCATACCAAAGAAACTCCATAAAATGGGCCTCATACTTGGGCACCGTATGACTGCCTTGTCGTAAGGCATCGAAATCATTGAGTTGGCGCTCAATGAATTTATCTGAAAGGTACCTCTCTTAGAACTATTCCTCGAACAGTTCCCATGGCACATCTTTGATGACCATGTTCAGTTGTGGTAGGGGCGTCTTCCACCATAGAAGAGCACTCCCCTTCAGTTGAAAGAATTCCCTGCAGAACTTCATGTTGAAGGTATAGTCTCAAAGTGCAAATCACATCGCCATATTCTCCAACCATGCCTCGGTGACAGCACCGTTCGAGGCACCAAAGAACTCGAAAAATTTGACCTTCTTGAGTTCACGGTGAATGCTACCAGTACCAACCGGAGCGCATTGTGGACCCTCAGGGGGTGTCGGTGCTTGGGCCTCCTCTCTATCCAAACAACTGATCAGTGCCTCAGACATGCGCTGAAAATACCTCATCATCCCAACCACATCACCCACTGCTATCTGCTTCTACCCGAAAACTTGTTCGTCTCCATGGCCTCAGGTGTGGATGCTACTAGAGGCGTCACACCCCCTCCCCTAACACCCCATCATATACCTCTATGGCATCCTCTAACCATGATTACCTACATGAATATAAGTCAACTTAATTAGCAACATTATAATAAAATATCAATCAACAAAAATCGTAGTTATCCCAAGTCGTGATTGGAATCGGCTCTGATACCATATGTCATGTCCCCATTGTTATGAGTATAAGTGAAGCAAAAATTACAAATATATATATATATATAGGATGACAAAAATGATTACAGCTAAACAACACATCTGACGACGAGCACCATGCCCGCAGAACATGCAACAGACAACTATGACTCCACACTGGCACAAGAGCAACTGGGCGAAACATGCATAAAACAACAAAGAGAAACAAATTCCTTCCCGACAAAAATATTACCATGCCTACAATATAAGGGACAACATCCCCATCCCGACACAACGGCCTCAACCTCCAGTTAACTAGAACCTCTATGGCGTGTAACAAAACGCAAGAAGGTGTTCAACCCAAGCGCCAAAACAACTACAATGAACAATGCCCATAATGGGTAGTACAAACCCTGACTAAGTTATCCTTCACCTCTATCCCTTAGGGTTCACAATGATCCCCTCATCAGGAATCATGTTGTCGCTAGGTGATGGGCGCGACAATCACCGTGGCGCAAAAACATAACTGGAACCTTAACCCCAGCTAAAATCAACGTGTTAGGATATCAAGGACTATCTAAACACCTAACGACTAAGTCTAGCACCCAACGAAAAATTTGCCAGACAACTAAGACACTTAAGAAACACCACAATTTCCTTGTGCAACATAACCAATCTACACACCTTGAATACAATTATTAATGTACATAACTTTTAAAAGAAAATTAGCAATAAAGGATAGTGGCAATATTGTTTATAAGGTTAAAACAAGATAATGGTTAATACAATTATTTCACAATATTTAAGAAATGCAGATAAGAGTTAACATATGACCAATAAATTTAGCGATACAAGATACTGGTATATTAACCATATTAATATATAACCCATACACATTAGCAAAATGATAATGGTAATATGTATAAGCTATCATTGTTAAAGGTTAATGAAGATAGTTCCAAGATATTCCATCTGTATATCATAACATAATCATCATTAAAGAAAATAGCTCATTGCATCTATCCTCCAAATCCCAATATCAGATAAGTAAAATTTCTGAGGAAATCTCTACCTCTTTAACTAGAACAAAAGGAAACATGTCCCTTCAAACAACATAAAAGCCCCCTCCTTTTTTTCTCAAAATTCTATCTTATAAACTGAAACAATGATAAGATTGCAGCCTAAAGGAACACGTTAGATTAGCTATCTATATAATTTCTATAGATATCACTGTATTGGTGGGATGTAATACTGTATTTATCGATAATGGTTGTTGTAGTTAAAAATGATTGCTGACAACGACAAGACATGTCACTGCCTAAAAATATATTACTGACAAGAAGGGTGACTTTAAAACGTTGTCTAGTTGTATAAAATATGTTGTCTAAAGGTATAATGATGTCTATATAAATAAAGGTATAAAGATGCTATATATGAAAAATAAAAATGTTGTCGATAGATATAAAGACGTTGGCAATGCTAAGAGTAATTATAAATATAAATATGTTGGCAACATTTATTAAGGCAGATCTTACATATCAATAGACAGTGAGACATTAAAAATGTTGATATTTCAAACACCAATATTACAATTAACAACGTTGTCAGACATTGTTTAGAGCTAAAATCTGGCTATAATATATCACTTCGAGAAATAAAATTGTTCTGTCCACCATAATCATTGTCAACAACCACAATATTAATTCGCTAAGCAAACAGAGGAAATAAACACTCTATTTGTTGGGGAAAATAAAAACGCAATTAAGCAGAGGGGTTTATGGAAAACACAGGTATCAATCAAATTCATGGTTAAAGTATGGTTGGGTAATGTGCCATGAGGTCGCTGGGTAAAGTGATAACGTAACTATTTCACAATGGTACTACAGTGGTGAGGGTAAATTCGCACTAAAAAAAAAAGAGTACTCGTTGTCTAAAATTCAGGTTGAGAACGCACTCTAAACATGTTGGAAATGCAGTAAAAAAGGTCTTGTTCTACAAGTATTAAAAATGTTGTCATAAAGGTAACTAAAAACACATGTTGTCAAGGTATGCTATCTACGAAGACGCAATCAATCAAAGTGGTAATGTGGTTTTCAGGAAAATAAGACCACTCTAATAATCAATACAAACACCTGAACATTAAAACGAATTTCCCAGACATTAAGAATGAAACCCTCCAGTCATGGAAACGTTGGGCTTAACACGAAGAATGCCAAGACACAAAAAAAACATATGCCCAGGCACAAATTCATTGGTCCATCACAATTCATGGTCAATAAAAAGGGGAAAAAATGTTGGCTTAACACAATGGTATTCACTAACGGATTGGTGATAAAATTGTTGTCTACAAATTCATTGTGAGTCAACTATTAAATGATACAAAATTTTTTTTTATGGATCCTGGGTAAATTGCGGTCACATGGAAATGCATGTATAAAGTGTAAATCATAAATGCAGTGAAGAAAAATCAAACACAGGAAATAAAAATGGTAACGTCATTGTGGAAGGCATGCTATCGAATTTATTTGATGTATCTCAGATAAACAATTCTTGGAGGAACAAACGCCGAGTAAAATTGCCAACGAAAATAAATCATTTGCAGAGGAGAAATCTCTATTAATGATAACATAGATCGTTGTCATGTAAATGAAAAAGAAAGCATAGGGTACCATAATGGAATTTGCTGACAGTTCGTGGTTTTAAAAAAAAAAACAAAGGCACAACAACCAGTGGAGAATGCTTGGTAAATATGTTGTTGATAAAAACGTCGTCACAACAGTCAAAGAAAATCATTGTCCAAGCAATGGTAAATTCGCCTTAAAACATAACGAAATTGCAGAAAATAATTACAGTCAATGTATTAATTTGTAGAGCAAAAACTCACCAGTTTGTAAGGAATAAAATTCCAGAGTAGAAAGATAAAAGTAATTTATCCATCAAAATGTAGGTAAAACACAGGGGAAAACACAGTAGTAAGAGTAATACCACTCATCCATCATACAATAATAAAAGAATAAAACACAATCTAGAGTGGCCCAAGGTAGAGTAAAACTTCGCCATCAAGCAATAAATCACAGAGTTAATTAATCGCATCGAGGTGCAAGACAATCACTCAACTTGGAACAATCAACAGGGTAGACAGCTGGGAAAAACATCATTCACTCACCATCCACACACAGAAAAGTAGGGCATTACAATCTATAGGTCGTTATGCACCAAAGTGACGACCGTCGATTCGGCTCCTAGCCAACTACTCATGTGTGGAATGATGAACTAGGGATGAGGACAAAGTAAAAAGAACAACTCTTCACAACAATCAATAAAACCAATAGTACATTCACAACTTTCTGGGATCGAAAGCCAAGGGAATCAAGTCAAGCAACGAGCTTAAGAATATGCATAATTTTAAGTTCTCAATTAAAATGTTAATTAAAACACCTTCTTTACATAGTTAAAACTACAGAAATGAAGGTGTAAGGTCAATAATAATCTACCATGCAAAATAAAAGAAAGTGTACCATAGCCCGAGTCGAACGCTCTGAGTCATTGTCCTTCACGCTCCATCTGATTCTCGCTTGTCGACTGATGTGACTTCACCAGTACCTTCCAGCCAATGCTAGGGGTACTCTTCTTCCCCCTTATCCCCCCGAGCCACAAAAGGGCCATGCACACTAAACCCAAGAATAAGTAGTTCCTAGCTCGCCTCACAAGGCCGAGCTACCACTCATCACTGAGATGGGTATCCCAACTCCCACAAGATAAGTCAGTCAAGTCTAAAATTCTGCAACGTAATGCTACACATAACAGAAGAGATCCATCATCCTCCTCCTCCCTCCTTTATATAGAGTTTCTATGTCATTTCTTTCCCAATTTGCCATTTAATTTAATGTTCAGTAATTTAATTCAGAAAAATCCTCCACGTACATGTGTCACCCATCCCCTTCATTGCACTAGAAATTAATTTCATTAATTATTTAATTACTCCTATTTCCCTCACCGATCTAAAAGCATTCCTAGAATCTCTCCTAGGTGTCTCCATATTCCCTTACACATTTTAATGACTTACCCCCTTACTAATTTACTAGTTGAGTTCAATTTAGAAAGTTTTTAAAGGCAAGATTCCTTGCTAAGTTAGTCATTCTTCTTTTTCCTTATGTTTCCCTTTCGCTTTATGTTTCACTCTTTTTCCCTTAGTTTCCTAATTCTTTTAAATTTCCCGCTTTCCCTTTTTATCTAAAACTCAATTTGGCAAGTGTAGAAAATTATCTTTTTCCCCTTTTTCTTTTTAATAAATATATTTTTGATTAGCATATGTACAAAACAATTATTTTCCTTTTTTTTTTTTTTTATCCCCCAAAATAGTTTGATTTTTACAAATTAATTGAACTTCTTACCCCCTTCCCGTCACATTTTTAATGATGATTATTAGTATTATATATATATATATATATATATTGTTTTACCACAAGTATCACTTAGACCTAGATTTTATTTTCCTAGGTCCGACGACATTTTATTAAGGAAATTGTTTTTAAATATTTTTTATCACATTATTCATTCTAAGGCCATCTAGGTTTATTCACTTATTAGTTAACAATGCGACGTTCCCTTCATGATGCACTAGGTTCTCCAAGGGTTCCACTCACCTGATTTTGTTTCCCTTGCATGGCGTGCCCTTCAGGATGCACTACGTGCTCCAAGGGTGCCACTCACCTCTTTCAGTTTTTATTGCATGACGTGCCCTTCAAGACGTACTACGCACTCCAAGGGTACCACTCGCCTCTTGACTGACTTGGTAGTCATCAAAAACCCCTAGAGTCAATAGTCCGCCACGTGATCTTGTGGGAAACTAAGGGCCTCTAAGGAATAAGGCCCCTAACTTATTGCACACCCCTTAGAATGATTGTGAGTGACTCACACAGTCTTCCCTCATGACATCATGGGTCTTCTCGATATAGGTAATCATTAACCTACAGTTCGACCCACGATGAGAGTACTAGTAGGTTGTGGCAGGGTTGTTGTCCACACCTCTCCCTCAATGTCTCTAGTAGTCGTGCATGACCCCTCTACTCCACATGTGAGTCTGGTCGAAAACATATCGTCAGCCTACATCATCAATGAATCATGTCAAAAATAAAATCCATCATCATGACATCTAATCAGATGCACATAGATCATATATACAACAATCAAATGCCAATAGTCCACTCCCTAACTCAGTATGGAGTCCAAGGGTCTTAGCAATGCCTCTTCATCCTCGAGGTCAAGAATCTTGCACACTCAGGAGAACCGATTCAATAGCACCTGTCTATGTCAATACAGTAAAATAACATGTTATCATATCCATAATGCCTCATAATCATAATCAAATGCCTAATAATTAGGATCACTTGCAAGCAAGTGTCCTGAAAGAATAAGTTCGTTCAGTGTGCGCAAGAAAAGGATGTTATAGTGTGATCGTTGGATTAATATAACCCTTCCAAAATCACTATACAGGTGGTGGATACTCTTCTCCGAGGCTACAGAGACCAACTACTACATACTATAGTTTTTGACAACTAACAAGATGCAGTATCTATGCCAGTGAGCAACTTCTTATATGAGGTTTTGCTTGTGGTTTAATTGTTGTAAATATGATTATATCCCAACCCTTCGATTATAGTCTAATCGACAAAAGCTTCTCAAATTGGTGGCTTTTCCTTGTTTGGCGACGTTTAGATAAGGCTTGACACTTAATTCACTTCAGTATCACTTCTCGATGGTGGAGACGCTTCCCACAATAGATGTATCTCGTTATGTTCAAAGATCAAGAAATAATGACCTCTATGTACCCCTTAATTCTGCTATATGTGCTCTTTTTTTTTAATTTTGCTTCCTATATGTATTCTCTTTTTATGTATTTCTTTATTTCATTTTTTTTTTTTTAATCTTGGTTCTAATTTTTTTATTTTTTTTAACAATAATTTTTTTCCAATTTGCTTTTGCAGTATGTTTATTTTTTTATTTATACTCTGGTGTAAGCACCAAAATCACTTTCTTCCACAGTTTTGACAAGCAAATATGGTTTTTTTCTTTGAATCTTATTGCAATAGAATAATAAAAATATATATATTGTTTTTTGTTTTGATAGTGGCAGTTGAATGTCTATTCTACATAAACTTTTAAATGACAAAAAATCATTGTGGTCAATGACCCTGAAAAAAATCATAGAAACTCTGAATGAAGTATGGTTGACCAAAAGCCAGTTTAGACAAGGTATGATAAAGAGACTGGCCAAAAGTCACAATTAGAAAAACAAAGCTTTGATACCAAATGAGACGAACAATGTTCTCTAACACAAGAATTATCCAAAATACTTGGAATATAACATAATAATCCATGTAGGAATAATGTATAAAATATGAATAGATAAGATGATATACAATTGAGAATGATGGCTCATTAATATACCCATGCAGGGGTTCCCTTAACAAATAATCATGTCCTCTAAGACATGTCCTTTAATTATTAATAGTTATTGTTTATTAATTAATTATTATGTTATGAATATCTATTTATATGTATATTTATGTTCATATCAATGTACATCATATTACATATTGGCATATTTCCATATTCTTATTACATATTAACAAACTTTTATTTCATATTTCCATAGTGGGTGCGCCCTGCTCCAAGTTCGGAAACTTTTATTTCTTTCATAGTGATCTAAAGCATATTTCCATCTCTTTTTTTCATAATTACTAACCCCTTTCCTTTGTATTGAATAAAAAGATAATTTCACAGATGACAAAAGTTCGGTATAGTCTCACTGTTAGATGTTGCTAATATATATAAAAAAAACTATTCGCAACTTTCAATGCATTTGCATATTACTAAAATCTATATTCATAACTGTACACTTTCCTTGATTTCTTTGTTCATTGTAGAATACATCAAACCAACCATCTTTGCTTGAAAAGATTATAAGGACAATAACAAACATGGAAGGAAAAAAAGGTACATATTTCCAACATTGTTTATACTTTATTAATTTTCATTTCAATTTTCATTTGTTATTATTCTATATTTCATAATGTTATATTCTATATTGGATTTTATACATCACCTTTACATCAAAAGAAAAATAAGAACTGACGATAAACAAGAAACTATAAGCGACATCAGAGAATAAATCCAAGAACAGTCTTCAAAGAGAAGGTATGATCATAATGATAACCCACCCAATATCTTATTCCTAGTAAATTATTCACACACACACACACACACACACATTCACAATGCATATGCAAACCAAATTGTCTTATGTTTTTCAAACTACTTATTCTATCTTATATGTCTCATACACAATGTTTGAATGTTCAATACAGGAAAACCTAGACAAGCCAGGGAAGAATTACTAGTCAGGCATCACAAACACCACAACAACAACATTCGCCTAGGTAAATATTCATAAATTATCTTCCTTTCAACATTCATAAACTCCCTTTCTTTTATACATGAAAAAACACAAAAGATATCTACTAATGTCATTCACAAATTATTATGTTTAGTACAAATGAAATTCCATTGTTTGAATTACCATTACCTATAACTGATGCAACTAACATTGCAAACACAAGCAAAACAACCATTGTTATTCAACATGAACAAATTGAAAGGTATGTACATAAACATGTAAGTTCTCAAATTATCTAAAAAACAAAACAATGAAGATGGTTTTCGTATCACTTATTTCCTACAATCTCATTTTATTGCCCCAATTTTACACCTCCAAATATTGTATCGATAGAGGACTTGAATATACGAAGGACTGTGGAAGTGTTCATCAGAGACATGATGATTGTGTACAACACATATTTGGACAAAGCGAATAGATCACATAAAATAGTTCGTGTTGATATGACATATGAACATGGCATGATGACAATTACATTAATTTTATATGACATATGAACATGGCATGATGACAATTACATTAATTGTCCATGCACACTTTATACAAATGCATGAACAAAATATTTTACCTAGCAATGGAATATCTATTACAAATTTTATAATTCTACCAAAAATTAACTATGACCATGGTGATTGCGATCAGATTATATCATTAGATGAGTCTTGTAGAAACATTGTCTCCAATTTTTAAAGAATTTACGATCTCCAATGTTTATTCCTCTATCTTTAACTTTTTAATATATATTAAATTCATTTAAATAACAACTATAATATTCTTTGTAACATCCTCAATTGTTCGAAACATATGAACATTTATTTCTTCAATGGAACAACAAATGCAAACAGGAAAATTCCCCATGATGTTATTTAAAAACATAACCAAGAAGAAATACAAAAAAGAAAAGATATTTCGCACAACACAATCAACATTCATAACGGAACCCAGAAAAAAAGCAGTTCACAAACTTCATACACAAGAGTATTTAAACTTCTCTCTCTCTCTCTCTNATATATATATATATATATATATGTAATGTATATACAGGTTGAAGGTGCACTCACAACACCAAACGCATATTCGACACCATTTGAGCCTATATGTTCATCTTTTAACTCTCCTACATGGGTATCACTAAAACCTGAACCATTTTCATCTTACATATTTTCTTTTCCTGACATGAACATATATGGAAAAAAAACCAATATGATTCAGGCATAACAATAGTCCCTTCACTTCAATGAAAACCAACCCCACCTAAAGAAATGAATTCAAACTTCCAGAAAGAAAGAAATGAAAATGAATTTCAATAAATGAAAGTAATAGATAATAAAATATATTGGTACGCTGGTAAGTAAAGACATCTGCCCTTGATGGCTCGCCACCGACAATAAGGTTCTCCCTTGCTCACCAGGCTAGGATCAAACACTTCCATAGAAAGGTTATTCCTTGCTTGCAAAAAGGATGTATGCTGTCCAAGCCAAGCAAGTAAGTGGCTCCTCCACGAGGCCTCAATGAAGGGCGTCCACCAAACTACTAGAATATCTCCAACACCTAAGGGAAAAAATCCAAGCCAGCACCATCCTCAGGTCAAGCATCCACTAAGGCCAAAGAGCAACGTCGTACTATAATCTTTGCTTTACACTATCTTAAAGACACAACATATATGATTATTACACAATGTATATTAATGTCACTTTCCACTATCTTGAAGACAGAGAAAATATGCTTATTATATATTTGGAGATTTCATACACTTTGATTATCATAAAATTAAACATTTGGAAGAATTTTTATAGCTTATGGCTAATTGGACTGTTTTACAAAATTGGATCCTTTACAAAATTTCTATGTCTTACAAAATGGGACTGTTTTACAAAATGTCTGCGTCTTTTTTTTTAAAATAAAATTACCCAAACTAAAATAAAAATAATATTGTCATTATACTCTGCAATGCAAGATTATAATGACACAATATCATTTTTAAACTAAATTTCTTTTTTTTAATTATTTTAATTTTGCTTGCCTTGGTTTGTTTATGTGTAAGAATTTTGATTTGAAGTTAATAGATTGTGAAGAATTTGCTTGCATTTTGAAGATTGTTGTTTAAATATTGAATATAGATTTTTTCATTTTACATATATATATATATATATATTTAATTTTATTATAATAAAAAAATTTAAGTAAATAAATTTTTAAACAAAACTATTATTAGAATTGAAAAAAATAAAATTATGAAACAACCAAACCAAAGATTCGTTTCCATGTTATCATACAAAATTTTAATATATAAATTATGTTTTTTAAAATTTAAGTAAAACTTTTATAATTATGCTGTTATATTGACTATGTAAATATCTCAAATTATGTATCGTTTATGTTTAGATCAAATGATTGGGTGGGATTATATAAGTTTTTTAAAACAATATATCCAAATACAAATAGCGAACCATGAGACAACTTCCCTGCACATATCCTCGTTTGACTAAAATGAATACGAAGGTTACTTACTTAGCGAAATTGCTTATAAAAAATAAAAGGCTTAA
>ML781983.1:184500-203283 GCA_009831015.1 Picea engelmannii
ATATATATATATATATATATATATATATATATATATATATATATATATATAAGTAAGATTGTATAAAAGTCTATCAAAATCAAAGAGTACACAGAATTTTCATGGTTTCAAGCTGTAAACATTGAGATGTCGTAAGGAGAAACCATCTCATCCAACCAAACTACTTCATAACTGAAGTCTTAGACTGCTACTGATGCAAAATAGAGTTCAAATTTCTCCCCCCTAATGGTAGTCATTACAACTATGCAAAGTGTAGACAACATAACCATAATAACCATAGACAAATGCATGAGAGGTGGCCAAAACGGTGGCCATGCACAAAACAAAGCAGTAGACAAATCACCGGTATGGGTTGCAGTGCGGCCACGCGACCATGTAGAAGGCACCAAATTTTGGGTCCCCGGGAAGAGGCGACTCCTCCTCGACTGGTGTCCCGTCCAATTGTATGGAGTCCTCCAGCTGTGGTGGAATTTTCTCTTCCTTCTGGACATCCTCCAGCTAGGATGGAAACCCCTACTCCTCTTGGTCTAGCTTTGCGTGGACCAAAGTTTCCAGTGAGGGGGTGGTGCCAACACTGGTGCCGAATTTGTTGTTGCTTGGGCTGCTAATTCTTGGGTTGCCCCTGTTGGAAGGTGAAGAGAACCATGTATTGTGGAGAGAAAATGCAGGAGTTGAGATGATTTGTCGTCCAGGGTCTCCAGGTTAAACCAGAGGTCGTTCATGTCCTGACGCAAGTCGAATACTAGGCTTTGCTATAGTTCAAGGCATGTTTTCCATTCACATTATGAATCAACATTGGAGTCGGCTCTACATTGGGGTTGATGACGCAAATTTTGACTAGCTTCCAGACCATCCATCTGATATCGAGTGTGATGAGGCTGGGTGTGAAGCGAATGGGTGGCCAGAGATTTGGGAGGAGCCAAAGGGCCTGGGTGTGAAAAAGAGGTCGAATTTCTTGAAGGTCCTAGGTTGTAATCCAATGAGTCGCTGAGTAGTCCAGCCCCACCATTCTGTTAGAAAGGGATGCAGAGAGGGGAGGGAGAGAAGCAGGATTTTGGGTCGACAGTGCCAGAGAGGAGGACAAGGTGGCCGACGAGGAGGAGGAGGATAAAAGGGATGGATCAGGCGGGGGATGGAAGACCAAGTGGGGTCGGTTTGGCTACCAGTTCGACCCGCATTTAGACTTCCCTCATAGTCGGGGCATCTTCAAGACACTGGGAGAGTGAAAATGAGCCAGGAATAGACCAAAAGAGGACAATAGAAGAGCAGGGAAAGGCTAGGTAGGAGGTCGATCTCTGAGAAAAACAACGAGGAAGGAATGAGCCATCCGAAGCAATTCAAATAGGTCGGGGAGCTGGTGAAGTTCCATAAATGACTGCACGTGTAGAGTAAAGGTTGAACGAAGGTGTTGGTCTGTCAAAAGGATGTGAAGGCAGAGCAGGGCGCACTGAGAGTAATGGCGCCCTACCATGAGCGAGCTAAACTTAAAGGCATGAGGCAGGTGGGAGGGAGTGACACGCGGTTGTCACATGGGCGGTGCTTGACGTGTGTGCTCCACTAGCACCCCATCCGAGGAGAATGAAATGAAATATTAATCTATATCAAAGAATCACATAAATATAAAGTAAAACATGACTTCTATTAATAAAGATAACATATTGAAACAGTAAAAGTGTAGATGGAAACAAACTTGATATAATATTGTGGACATAGTAGCAATATCTTCCACACATAACAATCTTATTATGTTTGTTAAATCTAGCTCATGCCGCTTCTTTCAACTCTTTTGTAGTTTTTTATTTCATACCTTCTTTGAACACCATACATTCACTACGATCACTAAAGTTGGTGTTCTTTGAGAATGTCACATATAAAAAATGAGTATTCTAGATCTTGTTCATTGTTGGTTGTGATATTGATAGGTAACTGATCATTTTTAGAGCCTCATTGATCTCTTGTAAAAAATATATTTTTGTGTATGTCGAAGGAAAAAATATTAAAGGATTAGATGTTCCATGTTATTCAACTTGTAATGTTTGGTAATGCACACAAGATCATGTTTCAACCTCATGCCTTATTGGATCACATGGAGTTTCTTAGTACCCACTTGATGCTTTAGAAAAAAGCATACTTATCATTATATTTATGTTCTTTTTAGTCCTTTCCAAACTAAAAAACTAAGTTGTGATCTCTTGGAATGATCCAGATTTATAAATGGAATGAAGTGACATACATATGTATTGAAAAAAAAACCACAGATATACAGTAAAAATTGACTTCTATTAATAAAGAGAATATGTTGAAACTGTAAACTTGCAGACTAAAACAAACATGCTCTAATGGTGGTAGCTTATCTCTGAGAAGAGATGTGATGACTATGTTCATTTGTAAGAATATTATTATATTAGTACAATGAGTTTCTAAAGGAATTTTTAACATAAAACATAAATGAGAAAACCCTAAACATCCAAAACCCTATCCCTGAGAGATGAAACACGAAAAGGTTTGTGGGCCCCGATGGGGGTAGTTGATATGTACACTTCCTGAGGGAGTATCTTTTTCATATGATATATGTTTGGGGTGCTCAATACACCATTGGAAAGGTATATCTGAGGATTATGTATTCTGTTAAACCTAGCATCTACCTCTAGCTACATACTAAATGTCGATGAGGCCAAAAAACATCATTTAGGGCCTGAAAACGGCCCTAGATGTTTTGGACCAAAAAAACTGTAAAAAACTGCCAAAATGGAAATTGTTGTTTGAGCCAATGGAATAGGTGTGTGGCCACTGATATAAACATTTATCATTCCTCCCTCCTTATTAAGTAATGGTATCCATTCCATTGAGCACCCCCATGAGATGGGGAAACTTCTATGGATCTTGGCCCTGGCTGAGCCACTTTCCTTTGTGCATGAGTTGCCCTACTTTGACAAACCGATAATGTTGGATCCTTTGTTGGAGAGTGCCCTTAATATGAGTTTCCCTAATATGATCAATGGTTTCTTGTTCCATTCAGTCAACACTAAGATTTTTCAGTGTCAACTGCTCTATGATCTTTGATGTGTCCAATAATGTTGGAATGTATGGCTGAAGGAGGTCCACGTTGAATACTAGGTGTAGGCCAAGGAAGGGGGGAATATTTATCTCAAAAGCATAGTCACACACAACCTCGATAATGGTTTAAGTTCAATAGTGAAGTGGATGAATCTTCTAATGGGGTCCTGTAAGGCGCTCTTTCTGCAAATGCAACCAAACATTGTCTCCCACCAGAAACTTATGTGGCACCTGGTGTTGATCATGGTGTTTCTTGTACTAAGCATTGGATTTCAGTAAAATATCATGGAAATGTTGTCGGATGTGTTGAATCCATTCGATAAAATTGGTGTCTTTATCGGCCCGAGCTTGAGCATGGGATGATTCTTCCTATGTGGATGCAAGGGAAAATATGACATCAATGGGACCTAGTGGTTTAAATCCCAATCCCACATGAAAGGGACTGTGGTTAGTCAAACTATGAAGGGATTTTTTGTAGTTGTGTTGAACATGGGGGAGAATCTCATCCCATATGTGCAAACGTTTGTAGCTATACATATGCAATATATGCATGATCATTCTATTGACAACCTCTGTCTGGCCATTAGTTTAGGGGTGGAAGGTGATGGATTTGGCGAGCTTGGCGGTGGACCAAAGTTGACCAATTAAAAGAAATCATGACTTACTCTCAAAAGTCAAAAAACAAGTTAGAAGAGGTTTCTAACTTCATAGCATGTAAGACAAATATTGACCTCATCGTTGCCAACAATAAATTATTGGATATCATTAAAGGAAATATCATGAAGCCATGGTTTGAAGTAGGAAAAGAGAAGGAACCTCATAACGTGGCAGTCAATAAGACAAAATAACTAGCATGGTGAAAGTGTATGTTGTTCCCATGAGAAATATACTAAAAGGAACATTATGAGGTTTACCAATACTCTAACAATTAAACCTCTGGTCCAACAAAGTCATTCTAAGGTTTACTGTCACATTTGGGTAGCAAAGGTATGTACCGTTACATGTTCTTTTAATTTGTATCATTAGTATGAGTGTGTTTGTAGGGAATGTACAAAGGATCTTGTCCAAAGCAGTGATCTTGGATTCAATTCATTCAGAAGATCAACACACTCTCCAGGTTTGACTTGATATATCTCTCAATGTTATGGAATTATGAACTTCTAGTCAATGTTATAAGATGAATTTAGTCAATATATTATAAGTTTGATAACATATTCTCTAACTCGGTTTTCTATCAATAAAGCATATTTTCTTGGTTCTTTATTTTTATTCTTGTCTTCTTCTAGGTAGGTACCCTTGTGAAATAAGTTGACAAAACTTTGATGAAAAATATTTTTGGAAGTCGTCATAGAAGAAGTTTATAAGGATGACACAATGCTTGCAACAACTTCGAGTTAAGCAGAAACTATAACAGACCTACGACACTTTGCATAAAGCAAAGAGAGGTGCAGCAAATGAGAGCATGGACTCTCTCATATAGAGGGAATTGATTGTAGAATTACAGAAGCATGTAGTCTTAGAATAAAACAAGGAAATTATATATATTTCTCATTCACACATGAAGATGAGATTAAGAGGGAGCTAATCCCCAATGATATGGTCAATTGAAGAATCTGTGAAGACTTAAATGGAATCTTTGATAGATAGAAGGTGAGATTCAGGGATTGAGGGTTCTCCGAGAAGGAGGGATAAGACTATGATCAAATCTTGTTCTAGTAACCATATATACCTCTACCTAAGTCATTATATCTCTTTCAGTATCCATGGTTTGTATTTTACATCAAATTGATGTAAATACTATTCTTCTGAACAAAATGATTATTGAAGAAGCATATGTAGAGAAACCTCAAGGTTTCTAGGTATACCAGAAAGAGACCCGTGAATGTATATGGAAGAAGGCCTTGTATGGATTCAAGAAACTTGGTGCAAAGCTTCTCATGTACAGTATAAGCATGGTGAAAACTTCCTATGATAGAGGAAGTGTATTGAAATAATCCTTCAAAAGTCTGGGATAATGGATTGAAAATCTATGGAAAACTCCCATGATGACATATTTGAAGAATTTGAGAGACTCTAATCTAGTAGACCCATCCATGTATAAAAAATTGAATAGATTGTTGATGTATTTGGAGAATATTCAGCTGGATATTTGATTTTCTATGAAAATAGTTCCAGTTGGAACCTAGCCATGAGAATTGAATAATTGCAAAGCTTTCCTTGAAATGTCTTCATGGGATGTTTGAGTTATGATATATAGTTGCATGGATTTATTGATTTAGATTGGGAAGGGAGTGCAGATAACATAAGAAGTTCTTCTTAGATATGTTTCATTTTGATCTTTTCCATGATATCATGGGATAACATGAAACAAAAGTGTGTTGCACTCAACACTGTAGAAGCAAAGTATATTGTAGATTGTGATTCTTGTACGGAAGAAGTGTGGCTCTGTAAGATGGTTTCTGGATTGTTTAATCATGTGCTAGAATCGACCATGATATATTTTGATAACTAGAGCTGTGTGAAGCTTTAAGAGAACCCAGTGTTCCATGATAGGTCAAATCACATTGAGATAAAGTACTATTTTCTCCGTGATAAAGTCCATAGGGGAGAAGTGGTTCTCCACTCTATCTCCACTAATGAGTAGATAGTAGATATTTTGGTAAAGCCTCCGTCCAATATGAAAATGTTATGTACTTAAGGGACAAGATGGACTTGTAGAGATGACTTCCTTACTGGAAAGGGAAGTGATTAATCCCTAGGTTAAGAGGGAGCACTGATATGTTATTGATATCTGGACAATGATTTTTCAGTTTGGAAACTGGTACAGGTTGGGAAGTCACTTTGCAATCCAGAAAGTGGTCCAATATTCTTGATGGACAATCATTTTCCAGTTTGGAAAATGATCCAGGTTGGGAAGTCACTTTCCAATTCGGAATGTGGTCCAAGATTTTTGATGGATAGTTCAAAAAATGGTCTAGAATGGACAGTCATGGTCTGACAGATTGTTCATGTACCATAGACAACAATTCCCCTGGTTTCCAGTATGGGGGAATGACATAGGAAATTCATTATCCTTGGAAATAACTCTGAGAAGTGGCCAAGTAGAATGGTACTCCCCTTAGGGAAGTCATTCTTTCGAAGTTCATAGTTGTGAGACGTTTTGTAGAATTGTCTTTTGTAGGAGGTTGGTGCAGGGAAGTCATTCCCTAGGGCAACCTCACTCTCTCCATGTTGCACTATGAATCATGTCGGAAGAATGGTCCAGGTTCAACAATAAGGGACAATAATTTCCTACGGAAGACTCATTCGCTCCATGTTGCATTGTGAATCATGCCGAGAGAATGTTTGAGTTAGTTTGAATGGTCCAGGTTCAAAAATTAGGGACAATTATTCTTCTATGCTTGGGAAGAATAGTCCAGACAACCCATGGCTGATGTTTAACTTTTTGAGGGAATATTCTCTTCTAGATCTCAAAGATGTGAGTCAAATAATGGCCCATATGACTCATTTTATATCATGACATTGTTGATGTAGGTTGATATCAAATGATATGATTCTTGTGGAGACTATACGTCTCTAGAAAATAGTTATATTTTGTTGTGGTGGATGTGATCCACTAGTAGTGACTATGCGTCACTAACTAGTAGTTGTCTGCTACTAGGAGTAGTTATGTACCATTGGATAGTAGTTGTATACTACTATAGACACAGTTTTGTTTTGTTGCATGGAATTGAAGAAGATGTATACGACTATATAATTTCCATAGAGAGTACCACTAGTGTTGGAGATGATTAACAAATAGATGGATAGTTAGTGTGTTGATGCACATACATTCTCCTGGAAGAGAATAGTCCTGGTAGAATGAATTACTGGTGGAAAATCATTCTCCCTGTGGAGAATGGTATAGGTTGACAGAATGTTGATGTATCATCGACTGGTAATTTTACCGAGGCACAATTATTGTCCCAATTAGGTTAAAGAGTATTCCTCTTAAGGACATGACTTCTTGATTATGGTGGTTGACATGGGACCAATACTTTCTAAGGAATATGGGTAGAGATTGATATCTATGGTACATATGACTAGATTAGAAAATAGTTTGAGACTGAAATTCCTATACGAATGGTATTTGTAGCCCATAGGGTGGATTTTACCATATTGGAGGACTGAAATTCTTCTAGGACGTAGGTACAAATTAGAATAATGATCCTTCTTTCCCATTGCGGTGCTTTCAACATCTGTTGGAACAACTATTCTTCTAGCATGCACGTCCAGATTAGAAGAATGGTTCTGGTATCACTCTTTTGAGTAAGTGACTTACTCAACATCATGCATGATTACTCAGATGGAGTATGGCCTTGAGAGATAATGTAGTTGATGCTATCAGATGATATTGATAGTGGTGATGTTTCTCGTAAGTTGATCTACATGATCATGAGATATATTGTTTGGCTATGATGATGCTATCGATTGAATGGTTTGTTGGTGCTCAAGATCATTTCCTTTAATACCTCCCTATCTAGGAGGGAGTATTGATATTATGGTAGTTGTGGGAGTTATTAACCTCTATATGTAAATTTTGATGAGTCTATAATATTTTTGGAAGCAAGAGAAACCCTAGAAGGTTAGGAAATAACCTCAGAAGACAGGTCGGCTAAACAGAATAATTTATATTAAATTATTATCCTCCAGAAGTAGAATTCAGACCAGTTGGGTCACTTGGAGAACTATAAATAAGAGGGCGCTAGAGCTCATTCGTCACACTCACTCTCACAACTTCATAAGGACAAGTGGTGTGCATGACTGGAGGAGAGATGTAACTACTACAATAGTAACTTGGTCTTTGGTTATGGTTAGAATTTCTACCTAGTTATGGTTCGGAATTTCTGCTTAGTAAGCTATCTCTGGAGCGAGGCATTCTACCTTGGTTGGTTATTGGTTTTATGGTTTTCTTCCGTAATTATTCTTTATGTCAAGGTTAAGGTGCTCAAGGGTGGCATTTTTTCCTATGGTTGAGTGAAAATATTGAGATATTGTGTATGGTGAAAATAGAACACCTTTTATTTATAATAGTATAGTCCTTTCTTCTTAGTCATTGGTCTGGAAATGGCACAGGAAATGAAGGAAATGATATACTTGTTGAAAACATGTCGAATATTTTTACAATAGAAATGCCTATCTAGTACTACCATGGTATTTTCCATTCCAAAATGTCCTATCATCAGACTGTAGCGAGCTTCCCAAATTAGATTCACACGCTCTCTTGAAGTAACATAGAGGTGGCCCATATGGCATAACAGTTTGTCCTCGAGATGAAATTCAGTGACAATCATGTCTGTTCCCAACATCTAGTTAGTGGTAGTGATGTTAGGATCACTCTTGTAGAGTTGGGGCCACTCGAATGCCTCAGGTCCACAAGAGTGGAGCACCTTGCCTAAGGATTCAACAGGAGGTCAACTAAGGAATTCAATGACATGATTCGTTCTATCTTTATTATATTTGATGCTAAGATTGAATTGTTGCAAGTCAATGGACCACTTTTGATGATAGTCTTTTTGCAATTTTCCTTGTGTCGACATAAACTGCAAAGGCTTTTGATCAATGTGAATGAATATCTCCTTCCTGAGAATGTAGTGCTTCCATTATCAACATTCTTGTATAATGGAATACATTTATTTTTCATAGGTGGGGTACTTATGAATGACATCTGATAGTCTCTGACTATGATATGCCACTGGATGACCATGTTGAGTGAGAATTGTGCCCATGGAATATTTTGAGGCATTGGTCTCAATATCAAAAGGTTGCTACATATCGGGTAAGGAGAGTATTAGAGATAAGCACAAGAAATGTTTCATATCATCGAACGCTTGGTTTTTTTACTTTCCCCACATGAATGTTTCCTTGGCCCCATGCTTGGTCACTTGGTTGAGGACCCATATAATATGGGAGAATCCCAACACAAAACTGCGATAGAGGTTGGAAAGTCCTAAGAAATTTCGAAGCTAGCTTAGTGTGGTTGAGGCTAGCCAGTGATGAATGTCTTGGATCTTGGCGATCCACATGCACACCATGCTCGTCAACAATGTAGCCTAGGTATTGGACCTTGTTCATTCCGAAGGAGCATTTTTTTAGGTTAGCATATAACTTGTGTTGTTGCAAAGTATGAATGACATGTTGAATGTACTGCAAGTGTTCTTCCCAATTCTTGTTGAATATGAGGATATCATCCAGATACCACCAAAAATGAATTGGTGAAAGGCCACAATATATCATCCATAAATATCATGAAAGTTGTTGGATAATTTATAAAACCAAAGGGAATGACTAGCCATTCAAAAATACCTTCTTTGGACTTGAAAGAAGTCTTCCATACATTAGTTTATTTTATTGGGACCTAGTGTTAGCCATACCTCAGGTAAATCTTACAAAAAAACTTGGCTCCCTTGAGTTGGTCAAGAAGGTCATTAATTCAAGGAATTGGGTATCAGTTCTTGACTTTGATTTAGTTTAGGGCCTTGTAATCAATGCATATTTTCCAAGTCCCATATTTCTTTTTCACAAGTACAATTGGGCTCCCACAGGGTGAGGAGATGGGTTGAATGTGCCCCTTTTGAAGTATCTCTTTGATCTTTCACTTGATTTCCTCATTTTCCATCCGAGAGTGATGATAGACTGGCCCATTGGGTAGATTTTTATTAGGTTAAATCAATTGAATTATTAACTTAACATTGCAACAGTACCCCAGTGGGTGAGGAGAATATGTCTTTGTATTCTTATGCAATATTTTCCACCTACGTTTTCTACATGGAGAGGCCATGTGTTGAGGCCATGGATGTGTTTGTGACCTTATGTTCACTTTGAGAGTGAATCATGAAGAAGAAAAAAAAAACTGGGAAATGAGCTTATGGCATTTCTTAGAAGATATCAAAGAAATGGCGGTAGGCGAAGCTACCTCTGATATCCCATACAATTGTCTACCCAAAGTAGTAATAACACTGTGAGGTATAGACTCATATACAACATGTCATTTCCACATTTATGGTTGTCCTAAAGAAACATCATAAAATTCAAGGGGGGAATATCACGCAATACCTCATCCTTGAAGGGCTTGATGTCATAGGACAGGTGACACTATTGGCTGACACAAATATCTCTTCCTTGGAAGAGCCACCCAATGGTGTAGGGTTTCGGGTGTGGTGTAGATAGTAGGATCAAACTCTTTATGAATTTTTTTGAGATCATGTTCTTTTGACTCCCAATATCAACAATTAAATGTAGTGGAGCACCCTTCACCCACATTTGTGAGTGAAAAAGGCATTCACCTTCCTTCAGTTCTTCTAGTTCACTTGGATGGACCTTGGTGGTAGTGACACTAGCACTTGGTTCTGCATCAATCATCCACTTCCCCTTGTCTGCATATGATTCAAAGTCGTAACCTTCTCTGAATTTAAGGCTTTCATCTTGACCACCAATGAAAACTTCAAGCGATATTAATCGATGTTATGCCAGGGGATTTTATGGAATTCACACCACTTCTCATTGTCTTTCTTCGTCTTCTCATTACCCTTATTTGTTTTAAAGTTGAACCAATATTCCTGAAGGGGTCCATCCTTTTTCTGTCATTTTTATATGGGTTGGGGATTCCTTTTCGCTACTTATACTGTGAGGAATTTACAGATCCAAACTGTTGCTTATTTTGTTTAAATTTATGCTCGATTTTGATAGAATATCGATAAGTCACGCCAAGTGATGATATATCCATAAAATCCATTTCTGTTTATATGTATCTATGCAGAAAATCGTGATACTTGAGCACTTGATGTCGTTCAGGGTCTTTGACACCCATCTTGGTGTGTAATGTATGGAATATATTTGTGAACTATGGTATTTTTTGGTCCCTTTCGTTTCGTAGTGTGGTCAATATCATACATTGGTCATCATAGCTTCCAACACTGTAGTATTGTTCCTTCATAGCATCCCTTAAAGAATCCAAATTGGGTGTGACCGCAAATATTGTAGATTTATTTAGTGTAATCTTTATCACAGTAAGTATCCCACCAATATTTGATATGGGGGACAACCTCAAGGAGAACAAAGGAAATATTTTCTCTATCGAAAAAATTATGGAGTGAGAAACACCCTTCTAGCAGATCCAACAATTTATCTATAACATCCACATCTATTTGGCCTTCAAATAAGGTGGTATCAAAATTTACTTGTACCTTAATGGGATGACACCTCTAAAGTGGTTTCTTGATGAAGACGCATTTTCTTTTGTTATTCATCGAAGGATATGTGTAAAGGTATTCATCATCTCATTCCTTTGTCGGGTGAGGGATTCCTTGAGCAACCGTTTAAAAGGATATCCTACTCCAATGTCTCTCTTTTCTTCTACCATGGGAGTTGTTCATGATCATTGGGGACAGTATTGCAAGGGATCAACTACTTCGATTCCGAACTCCTTGTACCTTGACCTCATTGGATACATGCACATAGAAACAAATAAAGAGAATACGGTTATGATACCATTGGTCTAGATTTATAAAAGTAATGAAATGAAATACATATGTATAGAAAATAAACACATAGATATATAGTAAAACATGACTTCTATTAATAATGAGAACATGCTGAAATTGTAAAATTGTAGACTAAAACAAACTTGCTTGAATGGTGGTAGTTTATCTCTGAGAAGAGATGTGATGACTACATTCATTCACAAGAACATGAGTATAATGAGGCTCAAAATTCCTTTTTAACATAAAACATAAATGATAAAATCCTAAAAATCCAAAACCCTAACCCCGAGAGATGAAACGCCAAAAGATTTGTGGGCCCCGATGGGGGTAGTTGATACGTCAACTTCTCAAGGATGTAGCTCTTGCATACGATATTCATTTGGGGTACTCGATACACCATTGGAAATGTATAACTGAGTAGATATTTTTTTTTCCTATCATATTCCTTATATTACATGCTATGGATTTTTGAACCCAAAAATCATCATTTATATCCTCAAAACGACCCCAGATGTTTGGGACCCAAAAAACTATAAAAAGACTACCAAAACAGAAACTATTCTTTGAGACAATGGAATAGGTGGGTGGCCACCAATATCCACCTAGATCATGGAAACATATGTTTTATTTCCTATAACTGAATCTTAAACACAAGTGTTACTGAAAAACAACGAGGTGTTACCAAAATGCATTTCTATAGGATTTAGTAAATCCTCTCTCTTGACTTCTTCCAACTCAAGTGGTCTCAAAATTGAATTCTCTTCTAACCATGGCTTCTTATTTATTTTCAAAAATTATTATTAAATGGGAAATCATATATTTCCTTGGTATATCCTTCTATCATAACATCAAATCCTCAATTTCTTTGTCACTTAAAAAAGATCAAAATCCAGATACCAATGCTAATGATGTCGAATTTTTACGACATAGAAAGGAATTAAATTCTCAAATTCACCCCTCGTTAAGTATTACAATAGGTTGGTCGTCTAGTAACTGGAATATTTTGATTGGGAACTTTCTCAGTGTGTCTATATTCTCTTCGCATTCCTACCTTCACGAAATTCTCATCATTATTTCCTAGGTAAGGAATTGAACTCCTCTTTGTTGAATTCATGGCATGTTGAATATTCTTTTCCTCCTTGTGACTTGAGCTTCTCCATGTTGTCCTCTAGGATTGCTAGAGTACCCAAATCCAACAAATCATACTAACAATATAGTGCACACTTTAGAACATATCTATACTGACTGAAAAATCCTTTGAATCATTCAGTTGAGGTTACAATAGGCTTTCTCTCTCATCCACAGATCAATCTAGATAGGGGATTACTTTCATTAACATGGATCACATATCTATTCCATCGATTTGGAAATTTCATGAGCTCTCCAAAATACACCCAAAAAATCATTTGGAATCAATCCATCAATTAATTACGATGATATTCGTACAAAAACATAATTACCAAATAAAGAGATCAAGACATAAGATAACCACACAATGATTAAGTTATAAATACAATATTTCATCAAATCAAATTATGTTACAATACTTTCTTGCAATCTCTATATACCTCTACTCTATGTATTACACATAGTTTGGGTGTTTCTCTATCCTAACACCCCCCTCTTCAGACATGTAGGATTACACATAAATACTTAGAAGAAAATTTTCATATTATCTTAGATCCAAAATACTCTCCATAAAATTGGTAACCAATCACCCAAAATAAAACTCTTATCTACTTGGAGGTTTCATCCCTGAAGGGATTACATAAATAATTGAATAATATATAAACTATCTCCATAGATTTTTCTAACTATTGAAACATATTTACTCTAAGTAAGTGAATTTGACTAAATCTACCTTCTAGATTCTTATTTACATGGTTATTAGGATCTTGTCCTCTTAAAATAATTTGACATCCTTGAGTATTAAATTTCAAGTTTTTTGGGGGAGATATGCTCCTGCATAATTTGGTTTGGTGAAAAATATAAATTATTCATTACAATTGTGTAGTATTTCCATGGATGCCATGGTATGTGCATTTGATTTATAGGTGTTTATTTTACCATGAATAGATTTGATGAACTCATGTTGGAAATAATGTTGGTATTTATAGAAGGTTCTTTGCGGAATCTTATGTATCTTGTACCATGCTTTATTACAGATTATATTCCCATGAAGGAGATTCCAAAGTCAAGCAAGAAAATCTTCAAACGCACAGAGGACAGATTGAAAGCTTGAAGATGAAAGAAGAATAAAACACTACAGAGTATCTTCTAGGAGTAGATGAAATTGTCAACACAATCAGGGGACTAGGGGAAGAATTATATGACAAAAAAGTATTCCAAAAGTTTCTATGATAACTCTGAATGAGATATGATCCCAAAGTATATACCTTGGAATATCGATATAATCTTGAAAAACTCATAATGGATTAACTACATGGGATTATCACATGCTATGAAATGAAAACAGGACAATAAAAACCTTCAAAAGTGAAACAAATTTCAAATTCTCAAAAGGAACTAAAAACCATGAACATGTATCAAATGAAATAATCTCAAACAAATCCGATGAGGATGAAGAAAACTTCGCTAATAATCTTAAAAAAATATTTGGAAAATACAAAGGGAAGTTACCTTTCAAATGTTTCAACTGTGGTAAAATTGGACACTTTTCTTTCAAATGTTCTTATTCCAAGGAAAAATATAGTGACGATGAAGAACCTTACAACCAAAAAGAACATAAAAAAAGTAAATCCTAATACAAAAATAAATTCTATAAGAAAAAGAAAAACTTTTATTCTAAAGAAGAAAGTAGCTCATCTGACATGAGTGAAAATGACAATAAAAAGATTCTATTTATGGGAATAGAAACTCAAACTGACACCACTGAAGATAATAATTATGAAAATGAAGAAAATCCAAAAGTTGAATTTGATCTTGAAGGATAACTCATTAGTTCCCTCGAAGAATTTAGAATATGTAGAAGGAAGAATAAATCATTAAAAGAACAATTGTTAGATTATAAGGAAGAACAAAAATCGAGATAAGAAGTACTTTCAAAAAAACATCAAGAAAACAAAACAAATAATTATTGATTTGAAAACTCAACTAAAAGAAGCTAAAATAATTAAATAATTCTTAAGTAAACTACTTAATGACAAGGAACAAAATTGTGAAAAATTAGAGGCTGAAATAGTTCTTCTAAGAAGGAAACTTGAGAAAGGAACTAACCATTCAAAGTTTGAAAGTACTTCAAAAATATTGGATGACATCCTTAATAGTTAAATACCATCAAGTAATAAGGCTGGACTGGGTTATGATCACAAGGAAACTTATAAAGACTCTCAAAAATGTGAAATTAGGAAAGAAGACTCCGGAAAATTAGCGGTTGTTGTACCAAGGACATCAAGCGATGTATATATATTAAACACAGAAGAAGAAGAAAAATGTTGGATGGGCCAAACAGATGAAAGTTGGATATGGAACAGAATAATGGGACACATAATCTATGATAACTTGATAAAAGTTAGTAGAAAGGAAGTTGTGAAAGACATTCCAAAGATTATAAAACCTTCAAACTCTATTTGTAGGCACTACCAACATGGGAACCAAACAAAAGTAAGATTAAAAAAAAATGAATACTCTACGTAAAAACCATTATAAAATTTTCATACTGATCTCTATGGACCAACAAGAACTAAAAGTATACAAAGTGAACATTACTTCATTTTATTCATTGATGACTATACAAGAATGACTTGGGTATCCTTTCTCAAAGAAAAATCAGAAGCATTTGAAAAAATTAAAGTCTTCAAAGAAAAGGCTGAAAATGAGACTCATCTCAAAATCAAGTTCCTAATATCATATAATGGAGGAGAACTTACCTCAAATGAGTTCAAAACAATTTGAGAAATGCATGGAATTAAAAGACAGTTTTCAACTCCAAGAACTCCACAACAAAATGGAGTTTCTGAAAGGAAAAATAGAATTGTTCAAGTAGTAGCCAGAACCGTGTTAAATGAATCCAAACTCCCAGATATATATTGAAGAGAAGAAATGTAACAACAATATACATACTTAACTGAGAACAACTTATATTTAACCACAACAAAACACCATATGAATTGTGGTTTGGAATACCAACATTAGTTAAACACTTCATAACTTTTGGGAGAAAATGCTACATAAAGAGAGATGATGATAACCAAGGGAAATTTGATTCCATATCAAATGAAGGAATATTTCTTGGTTACGCATCCAACAAAAAGGCCTACAGATGCTATAATCCTAGGATACACAAGATTGTATAAAGTGCAAATGTGAAAGTGGATAATCTAAAAATAAAAGGGATCAAATCTCAAGATAATCCACAATTAGATGAAAGGATAAGAGATGATGATGAAGAAGAAATTGAAGAAATACAATAGGATAAATCACAAAGTGAAGAATAAAAGGAAGAGGAAGAATCACCAAGACAAGACACAAAAGAACCATCAATGAGAATACAAATAAATAATCCTGAAAATCAGATCCTTGGTAACAAAAGTGTTGGAGTTGAAACAAGAAGAAAAATAACATATGATTCATAACAAGAATTAGTCTCCCTAATATAACCCAAAGAATTTGCAGAGGCCAGCAAAGATGAAGACTGGATCCAAGCCATGAATGAAGACCTTGATCAAATAGACTAAAATCAGACCTGGGAAGTTGTCCCAAGACCAAACAAAAATGTGGTAGGGGCCAAGTGGATTTTTAAAAATAAATTTAATGAATACGGTCAAGTTATAAGGAATAAAGCAAGATTAGTGTGCAAAGTATATGCACAAGTAGAAGGGATTGACTTTGAAGAAACCTTTGCTCCAGTTGCAAGAATGGAAGCCAACAAATTATTTCTAGAATACTCATGATTTAAGAATTTTAAAGTATATCATATGGATGTAAAGTATTAATTTTTGAATGGAGACCTAAAGGAAGAATCCTACATAGAAAAAACTGAGGGATTTCAAAAACCAAGAAAAGAAGAATAAGTGTATAGGTTGAAGAAGGAACTCTATGGGCTTAAACAAGCACCTAGAGCATGGCATGAGAGATTAGATAAGTACTTGTTGCAATAAGGATTTAAAAGAGGCATGTCTAACACCAATATATATCTTAGAATTGAAAAAGACGGTTTGTTAGCCACAATGGTCTATGCGGATGACATCATATTTGGATGTAACAATGATTAACCAATTATAAATTTTCCCAAGAAATGTCAAAAGAGTTTGAAATGTTTATGATTGGAGAGATAAATTTCTTCCTTGGACTTCAAATCACTCAATCATCAAAAGGAATGTTTATTACTCAGTCCAAATACCTTAAAGAGATACTTAAAATTTTTGGAATGACTGAAAGTGAATCTTCCAACACTCCAATGAAAACCAGTTCTAAACTCAGCAAGGAATATGAGTCACCTTATGTAGATTCAAATCTATATAGATATATGGTTGGGATCCTACTATATTTGACTACATCTAGAACTGAAACCATGCAGACAGTAGGAATGGTGGAAAGATTTCAATCATCTCCCAAGGAATCGCATGTGATGGACGTTAAGAGAATATTTAGATATCTTAAGGGAACATCATACTTTGTCTTATGGTATCCAAAGAATAAAGGATTTGAATTCCTACACATATGTTGATTGGGATGGTAGTGTGGATGAAAAAAAGAGCACTAGTGGAGATACATTTTTCTTAGGGGAATGTCTAGTCTCGTGGTCAAGTAGAAAACATTCATCGATTTCACTATCTACAACATAGTACGAATATTTGGATTTGGTGAATGTTTCACTAAAATCTTATGGATTATACAAATATTGGAGGATATTAAAATTTAATGTAATCAACTGATACCTATATATTGTGACTATACAAGTTCCATCAACATCTCCAAGAATCCGGTCATACATGAAAATACCAAACTTATACCCATCAAGTATCATTTATTGAGAGAGAAAGTTAGTGACCAAAAGGTTATATTGGAGTATGTTGGTTCAAAAGAGAATATATCATACATATTCACTAAACCCCTGCCTAAAGAATCATTTCAACATCTAAGGAAAAAGTTGGGAGTAATCTCCCTACAATAAAATAAATAAAAAATAAAGTTGAGAGTCATCATGATAGGGGGAGAAATGTTGATAGAGGGAGCAAGCAAAAAACAATGACAAGTATTCTAACTCTAAACAAAAGAAGGTTGAGCAGAAAATAATTGGTGATGAACCTCATGCTGGTATTAGGTGCCTTGACATTGATGTTGAAGGGGGAGAAAATAATTGTAAAACAATTAATCATTGTTATGGGAGCATTATGTATGATGTGTTTCCATAAATGCCAAAGGATCAAATTGATGGAAATATTATGTTGGAATTGATGTCAACATGAATAAAACAAGTACCATAGTGGAGTATGACAAGAATATTGAGTTACAGGAACACATTGGATGACCAAAATACAATGGATCACCTATTCGAGTGCTTTAAAAGAATGAAAGAGTGAGACAATTTCAATTACTACACTAGTCGATTCAAGTTGTCCTCGTGACTGTATATTCTGTTGAGACAGGATCATGATGTACATAACGAATACGAGTGAGTCTCCCTCTTGAATACTTTATTGTGCACTATCATTTCAAAGTGTATTCGAACGGAAATTCATTGATGCAGTATCGAGAACCCTTGAGTTTGTTAGATCAACACACTACTCAATATTTCATAGAAATTTCTGGTGATCATTCTTTTTAGCACAAAGTTGGATGATCCTTCAAACCCAAGCAATTTTGAGAAGCCACAAATGGTTAGATCCACTCATGTCGTCAATTGTTGAATAAATTGTCATTTATATCAAATGTTAGTAAGTGATTAAATATAAATGCGACCTTGATATCACTTTAATAAATACAAAAGTGAAAAGTTAAGTGTAAATGAAGTTTACAAAAAAGTGGATTAAATATAAATATGACGTTAATAAGTAACAAAAGTCGAAAAGATAAGTGGAAACGAAGTTTACACAAAAGTGGAAATGAAAGTGGATTAAATATAAATATGACTTTAATAAATAACAAAAGTTGAAAAGTTAGGTGGAAGTGGAGTTTATGTAAAAGAGGAGTAAATATCAAAGTGGAATAAAGAAAAAGGTAAAAGTGAAATTGGATTAAA
>ML781983.1:215548-283423 GCA_009831015.1 Picea engelmannii
TACCGTTACATGTTCTTTTAATTTGTATCATTAGTATGAGTGTGTTTGTAGGGAATGTACAAAGGATCTTGTCCAAAGCAGTGATCTTGGATTCAATTCATTCAGAAGATCAACACACTCTCCAGGTTTGACTTGATATATCTCTCAATGTTATGGAATTATGAACTTCTAGTCAATGTTATAAGATGAATTTAGTCAATATATTATAAGTTTGATAACATATTCTCTAACTCGGTTTTCTATCAATAAAGCATATTTTCTTGGTTCTTTATTTTTATTCTTGTCTTCTTCTAGGTAGGTACCCTTGTGAAATAAGTTGACAAAACTTTGATGAAAAATATTTTTGGAAGTCGTCATAGAAGAAGTTTATAAGGATGACACAATGCTTGCAACAACTTCGAGTTAAGCAGAAACTATAACAGACCTACGACACTTTGCATAAAGCAAAGAGAGGTGCAGCAAATGAGAGCATGGACTCTCTCATATAGAGGGAATTGATTGTAGAATTACAGAAGCATGTAGTCTTAGAATAAAACAAGGAAATTATATATATTTCTCATTCACACATGAAGATGAGATTAAGAGGGAGCTAATCCCCAATGATATGGTCAATTGAAGAATCTGTGAAGACTTAAATGGAATCTTTGATAGATAGAAGGTGAGATTCAGGGATTGAGGGTTCTCCGAGAAGGAGGGATAAGACTATGATCAAATCTTGTTCTAGTAACCATATATACCTCTACCTAAGTCATTATATCTCTTTCAGTATCCATGGTTTGTATTTTACATCAAATTGATGTAAATACTATTCTTCTGAACAAAATGATTATTGAAGAAGCATATGTAGAGAAACCTCAAGGTTTCTAGGTATACCAGAAAGAGACCCGTGAATGTATATGGAAGAAGGCCTTGTATGGATTCAAGAAACTTGGTGCAAAGCTTCTCATGTACAGTATAAGCATGGTGAAAACTTCCTATGATAGAGGAAGTGTATTGAAATAATCCTTCAAAAGTCTGGGATAATGGATTGAAAATCTATGGAAAACTCCCATGATGACATATTTGAAGAATTTGAGAGACTCTAATCTAGTAGACCCATCCATGTATAAAAAATTGAATAGATTGTTGATGTATTTGGAGAATATTCAGCTGGATATTTGATTTTCTATGAAAATAGTTCCAGTTGGAACCTAGCCATGAGAATTGAATAATTGCAAAGCTTTCCTTGAAATGTCTTCATGGGATGTTTGAGTTATGATATATAGTTGCATGGATTTATTGATTTAGATTGGGAAGGGAGTGCAGATAACATAAGAAGTTCTTCTTAGATATGTTTCATTTTGATCTTTTCCATGATATCATGGGATAACATGAAACAAAAGTGTGTTGCACTCAACACTGTAGAAGCAAAGTATATTGTAGATTGTGATTCTTGTACGGAAGAAGTGTGGCTCTGTAAGATGGTTTCTGGATTGTTTAATCATGTGCTAGAATCGACCATGATATATTTTGATAACTAGAGCTGTGTGAAGCTTTAAGAGAACCCAGTGTTCCATGATAGGTCAAATCACATTGAGATAAAGTACTATTTTCTCCGTGATAAAGTCCATAGGGGAGAAGTGGTTCTCCACTCTATCTCCACTAATGAGTAGATAGTAGATATTTTGGTAAAGCCTCCGTCCAATATGAAAATGTTATGTACTTAAGGGACAAGATGGACTTGTAGAGATGACTTCCTTACTGGAAAGGGAAGTGATTAATCCCTAGGTTAAGAGGGAGCACTGATATGTTATTGATATCTGGACAATGATTTTTCAGTTTGGAAACTGGTACAGGTTGGGAAGTCACTTTGCAATCCAGAAAGTGGTCCAATATTCTTGATGGACAATCATTTTCCAGTTTGGAAAATGATCCAGGTTGGGAAGTCACTTTCCAATTCGGAATGTGGTCCAAGATTTTTGATGGATAGTTCAAAAAATGGTCTAGAATGGACAGTCATGGTCTGACAGATTGTTCATGTACCATAGACAACAATTCCCCTGGTTTCCAGTATGGGGGAATGACATAGGAAATTCATTATCCTTGGAAATAACTCTGAGAAGTGGCCAAGTAGAATGGTACTCCCCTTAGGGAAGTCATTCTTTCGAAGTTCATAGTTGTGAGACGTTTTGTAGAATTGTCTTTTGTAGGAGGTTGGTGCAGGGAAGTCATTCCCTAGGGCAACCTCACTCTCTCCATGTTGCACTATGAATCATGTCGGAAGAATGGTCCAGGTTCAACAATAAGGGACAATAATTTCCTACGGAAGACTCATTCGCTCCATGTTGCATTGTGAATCATGCCGAGAGAATGTTTGAGTTAGTTTGAATGGTCCAGGTTCAAAAATTAGGGACAATTATTCTTCTATGCTTGGGAAGAATAGTCCAGACAACCCATGGCTGATGTTTAACTTTTTGAGGGAATATTCTCTTCTAGATCTCAAAGATGTGAGTCAAATAATGGCCCATATGACTCATTTTATATCATGACATTGTTGATGTAGGTTGATATCAAATGATATGATTCTTGTGGAGACTATACGTCTCTAGAAAATAGTTATATTTTGTTGTGGTGGATGTGATCCACTAGTAGTGACTATGCGTCACTAACTAGTAGTTGTCTGCTACTAGGAGTAGTTATGTACCATTGGATAGTAGTTGTATACTACTATAGACACAGTTTTGTTTTGTTGCATGGAATTGAAGAAGATGTATACGACTATATAATTTCCATAGAGAGTACCACTAGTGTTGGAGATGATTAACAAATAGATGGATAGTTAGTGTGTTGATGCACATACATTCTCCTGGAAGAGAATAGTCCTGGTAGAATGAATTACTGGTGGAAAATCATTCTCCCTGTGGAGAATGGTATAGGTTGACAGAATGTTGATGTATCATCGACTGGTAATTTTACCGAGGCACAATTATTGTCCCAATTAGGTTAAAGAGTATTCCTCTTAAGGACATGACTTCTTGATTATGGTGGTTGACATGGGACCAATACTTTCTAAGGAATATGGGTAGAGATTGATATCTATGGTACATATGACTAGATTAGAAAATAGTTTGAGACTGAAATTCCTATACGAATGGTATTTGTAGCCCATAGGGTGGATTTTACCATATTGGAGGACTGAAATTCTTCTAGGACGTAGGTACAAATTAGAATAATGATCCTTCTTTCCCATTGCGGTGCTTTCAACATCTGTTGGAACAACTATTCTTCTAGCATGCACGTCCAGATTAGAAGAATGGTTCTGGTATCACTCTTTTGAGTAAGTGACTTACTCAACATCATGCATGATTACTCAGATGGAGTATGGCCTTGAGAGATAATGTAGTTGATGCTATCAGATGATATTGATAGTGGTGATGTTTCTCGTAAGTTGATCTACATGATCATGAGATATATTGTTTGGCTATGATGATGCTATCGATTGAATGGTTTGTTGGTGCTCAAGATCATTTCCTTTAATACCTCCCTATCTAGGAGGGAGTATTGATATTATGGTAGTTGTGGGAGTTATTAACCTCTATATGTAAATTTTGATGAGTCTATAATATTTTTGGAAGCAAGAGAAACCCTAGAAGGTTAGGAAATAACCTCAGAAGACAGGTCGGCTAAACAGAATAATTTATATTAAATTATTATCCTCCAGAAGTAGAATTCAGACCAGTTGGGTCACTTGGAGAACTATAAATAAGAGGGCGCTAGAGCTCATTCGTCACACTCACTCTCACAACTTCATAAGGACAAGTGGTGTGCATGACTGGAGGAGAGATGTAACTACTACAATAGTAACTTGGTCTTTGGTTATGGTTAGAATTTCTACCTAGTTATGGTTCGGAATTTCTGCTTAGTAAGCTATCTCTGGAGCGAGGCATTCTACCTTGGTTGGTTATTGGTTTTATGGTTTTCTTCCGTAATTATTCTTTATGTCAAGGTTAAGGTGCTCAAGGGTGGCATTTTTTCCTATGGTTGAGTGAAAATATTGAGATATTGTGTATGGTGAAAATAGAACACCTTTTATTTATAATAGTATAGTCCTTTCTTCTTAGTCATTGGTCTGGAAATGGCACAGGAAATGAAGGAAATGATATACTTGTTGAAAACATGTCGAATATTTTTACAATAGAAATGCCTATCTAGTACTACCATGGTATTTTCCATTCCAAAATGTCCTATCATCAGACTGTAGCGAGCTTCCCAAATTAGATTCACACGCTCTCTTGAAGTAACATAGAGGTGGCCCATATGGCATAACAGTTTGTCCTCGAGATGAAATTCAGTGACAATCATGTCTGTTCCCAACATCTAGTTAGTGGTAGTGATGTTAGGATCACTCTTGTAGAGTTGGGGCCACTCGAATGCCTCAGGTCCACAAGAGTGGAGCACCTTGCCTAAGGATTCAACAGGAGGTCAACTAAGGAATTCAATGACATGATTCGTTCTATCTTTATTATATTTGATGCTAAGATTGAATTGTTGCAAGTCAATGGACCACTTTTGATGATAGTCTTTTTGCAATTTTCCTTGTGTCGACATAAACTGCAAAGGCTTTTGATCAATGTGAATGAATATCTCCTTCCTGAGAATGTAGTGCTTCCATTATCAACATTCTTGTATAATGGAATACATTTATTTTTCATAGGTGGGGTACTTATGAATGACATCTGATAGTCTCTGACTATGATATGCCACTGGATGACCATGTTGAGTGAGAATTGTGCCCATGGAATATTTTGAGGCATTGGTCTCAATATCAAAAGGTTGCTACATATCGGGTAAGGAGAGTATTAGAGATAAGCACAAGAAATGTTTCATATCATCGAACGCTTGGTTTTTTTACTTTCCCCACATGAATGTTTCCTTGGCCCCATGCTTGGTCACTTGGTTGAGGACCCATATAATATGGGAGAATCCCAACACAAAACTGCGATAGAGGTTGGAAAGTCCTAAGAAATTTCGAAGCTAGCTTAGTGTGGTTGAGGCTAGCCAGTGATGAATGTCTTGGATCTTGGCGATCCACATGCACACCATGCTCGTCAACAATGTAGCCTAGGTATTGGACCTTGTTCATTCCGAAGGAGCATTTTTTTAGGTTAGCATATAACTTGTGTTGTTGCAAAGTATGAATGACATGTTGAATGTACTGCAAGTGTTCTTCCCAATTCTTGTTGAATATGAGGATATCATCCAGATACCACCAAAAATGAATTGGTGAAAGGCCACAATATATCATCCATAAATATCATGAAAGTTGTTGGATAATTTATAAAACCAAAGGGAATGACTAGCCATTCAAAAATACCTTCTTTGGACTTGAAAGAAGTCTTCCATACATTAGTTTATTTTATTGGGACCTAGTGTTAGCCATACCTCAGGTAAATCTTACAAAAAAACTTGGCTCCCTTGAGTTGGTCAAGAAGGTCATTAATTCAAGGAATTGGGTATCAGTTCTTGACTTTGATTTAGTTTAGGGCCTTGTAATCAATGCATATTTTCCAAGTCCCATATTTCTTTTTCACAAGTACAATTGGGCTCCCACAGGGTGAGGAGATGGGTTGAATGTGCCCCTTTTGAAGTATCTCTTTGATCTTTCACTTGATTTCCTCATTTTCCATCCGAGAGTGATGATAGACTGGCCCATTGGGTAGATTTTTATTAGGTTAAATCAATTGAATTATTAACTTAACATTGCAACAGTACCCCAGTGGGTGAGGAGAATATGTCTTTGTATTCTTATGCAATATTTTCCACCTACGTTTTCTACATGGAGAGGCCATGTGTTGAGGCCATGGATGTGTTTGTGACCTTATGTTCACTTTGAGAGTGAATCATGAAGAAGAAAAAAAAAACTGGGAAATGAGCTTATGGCATTTCTTAGAAGATATCAAAGAAATGGCGGTAGGCGAAGCTACCTCTGATATCCCATACAATTGTCTACCCAAAGTAGTAATAACACTGTGAGGTATAGACTCATATACAACATGTCATTTCCACATTTATGGTTGTCCTAAAGAAACATCATAAAATTCAAGGGGGGAATATCACGCAATACCTCATCCTTGAAGGGCTTGATGTCATAGGACAGGTGACACTATTGGCTGACACAAATATCTCTTCCTTGGAAGAGCCACCCAATGGTGTAGGGTTTCGGGTGTGGTGTAGATAGTAGGATCAAACTCTTTATGAATTTTTTTGAGATCATGTTCTTTTGACTCCCAATATCAACAATTAAATGTAGTGGAGCACCCTTCACCCACATTTGTGAGTGAAAAAGGCATTCACCTTCCTTCAGTTCTTCTAGTTCACTTGGATGGACCTTGGTGGTAGTGACACTAGCACTTGGTTCTGCATCAATCATCCACTTCCCCTTGTCTGCATATGATTCAAAGTCGTAACCTTCTCTGAATTTAAGGCTTTCATCTTGACCACCAATGAAAACTTCAAGCGATATTAATCGATGTTATGCCAGGGGATTTTATGGAATTCACACCACTTCTCATTGTCTTTCTTCGTCTTCTCATTACCCTTATTTGTTTTAAAGTTGAACCAATATTCCTGAAGGGGTCCATCCTTTTTCTGTCATTTTTATATGGGTTGGGGATTCCTTTTCGCTACTTATACTGTGAGGAATTTACAGATCCAAACTGTTGCTTATTTTGTTTAAATTTATGCTCGATTTTGATAGAATATCGATAAGTCACGCCAAGTGATGATATATCCATAAAATCCATTTCTGTTTATATGTATCTATGCAGAAAATCGTGATACTTGAGCACTTGATGTCGTTCAGGGTCTTTGACACCCATCTTGGTGTGTAATGTATGGAATATATTTGTGAACTATGGTATTTTTTGGTCCCTTTCGTTTCGTAGTGTGGTCAATATCATACATTGGTCATCATAGCTTCCAACACTGTAGTATTGTTCCTTCATAGCATCCCTTAAAGAATCCAAATTGGGTGTGACCGCAAATATTGTAGATTTATTTAGTGTAATCTTTATCACAGTAAGTATCCCACCAATATTTGATATGGGGGACAACCTCAAGGAGAACAAAGGAAATATTTTCTCTATCGAAAAAATTATGGAGTGAGAAACACCCTTCTAGCAGATCCAACAATTTATCTATAACATCCACATCTATTTGGCCTTCAAATAAGGTGGTATCAAAATTTACTTGTACCTTAATGGGATGACACCTCTAAAGTGGTTTCTTGATGAAGACGCATTTTCTTTTGTTATTCATCGAAGGATATGTGTAAAGGTATTCATCATCTCATTCCTTTGTCGGGTGAGGGATTCCTTGAGCAACCGTTTAAAAGGATATCCTACTCCAATGTCTCTCTTTTCTTCTACCATGGGAGTTGTTCATGATCATTGGGGACAGTATTGCAAGGGATCAACTACTTCGATTCCGAACTCCTTGTACCTTGACCTCATTGGATACATGCACATAGAAACAAATAAAGAGAATACGGTTATGATACCATTGGTCTAGATTTATAAAAGTAATGAAATGAAATACATATGTATAGAAAATAAACACATAGATATATAGTAAAACATGACTTCTATTAATAATGAGAACATGCTGAAATTGTAAAATTGTAGACTAAAACAAACTTGCTTGAATGGTGGTAGTTTATCTCTGAGAAGAGATGTGATGACTACATTCATTCACAAGAACATGAGTATAATGAGGCTCAAAATTCCTTTTTAACATAAAACATAAATGATAAAATCCTAAAAATCCAAAACCCTAACCCCGAGAGATGAAACGCCAAAAGATTTGTGGGCCCCGATGGGGGTAGTTGATACGTCAACTTCTCAAGGATGTAGCTCTTGCATACGATATTCATTTGGGGTACTCGATACACCATTGGAAATGTATAACTGAGTAGATATTTTTTTTTCCTATCATATTCCTTATATTACATGCTATGGATTTTTGAACCCAAAAATCATCATTTATATCCTCAAAACGACCCCAGATGTTTGGGACCCAAAAAACTATAAAAAGACTACCAAAACAGAAACTATTCTTTGAGACAATGGAATAGGTGGGTGGCCACCAATATCCACCTAGATCATGGAAACATATGTTTTATTTCCTATAACTGAATCTTAAACACAAGTGTTACTGAAAAACAACGAGGTGTTACCAAAATGCATTTCTATAGGATTTAGTAAATCCTCTCTCTTGACTTCTTCCAACTCAAGTGGTCTCAAAATTGAATTCTCTTCTAACCATGGCTTCTTATTTATTTTCAAAAATTATTATTAAATGGGAAATCATATATTTCCTTGGTATATCCTTCTATCATAACATCAAATCCTCAATTTCTTTGTCACTTAAAAAAGATCAAAATCCAGATACCAATGCTAATGATGTCGAATTTTTACGACATAGAAAGGAATTAAATTCTCAAATTCACCCCTCGTTAAGTATTACAATAGGTTGGTCGTCTAGTAACTGGAATATTTTGATTGGGAACTTTCTCAGTGTGTCTATATTCTCTTCGCATTCCTACCTTCACGAAATTCTCATCATTATTTCCTAGGTAAGGAATTGAACTCCTCTTTGTTGAATTCATGGCATGTTGAATATTCTTTTCCTCCTTGTGACTTGAGCTTCTCCATGTTGTCCTCTAGGATTGCTAGAGTACCCAAATCCAACAAATCATACTAACAATATAGTGCACACTTTAGAACATATCTATACTGACTGAAAAATCCTTTGAATCATTCAGTTGAGGTTACAATAGGCTTTCTCTCTCATCCACAGATCAATCTAGATAGGGGATTACTTTCATTAACATGGATCACATATCTATTCCATCGATTTGGAAATTTCATGAGCTCTCCAAAATACACCCAAAAAATCATTTGGAATCAATCCATCAATTAATTACGATGATATTCGTACAAAAACATAATTACCAAATAAAGAGATCAAGACATAAGATAACCACACAATGATTAAGTTATAAATACAATATTTCATCAAATCAAATTATGTTACAATACTTTCTTGCAATCTCTATATACCTCTACTCTATGTATTACACATAGTTTGGGTGTTTCTCTATCCTAACACCCCCCTCTTCAGACATGTAGGATTACACATAAATACTTAGAAGAAAATTTTCATATTATCTTAGATCCAAAATACTCTCCATAAAATTGGTAACCAATCACCCAAAATAAAACTCTTATCTACTTGGAGGTTTCATCCCTGAAGGGATTACATAAATAATTGAATAATATATAAACTATCTCCATAGATTTTTCTAACTATTGAAACATATTTACTCTAAGTAAGTGAATTTGACTAAATCTACCTTCTAGATTCTTATTTACATGGTTATTAGGATCTTGTCCTCTTAAAATAATTTGACATCCTTGAGTATTAAATTTCAAGTTTTTTGGGGGAGATATGCTCCTGCATAATTTGGTTTGGTGAAAAATATAAATTATTCATTACAATTGTGTAGTATTTCCATGGATGCCATGGTATGTGCATTTGATTTATAGGTGTTTATTTTACCATGAATAGATTTGATGAACTCATGTTGGAAATAATGTTGGTATTTATAGAAGGTTCTTTGCGGAATCTTATGTATCTTGTACCATGCTTTATTACAGATTATATTCCCATGAAGGAGATTCCAAAGTCAAGCAAGAAAATCTTCAAACGCACAGAGGACAGATTGAAAGCTTGAAGATGAAAGAAGAATAAAACACTACAGAGTATCTTCTAGGAGTAGATGAAATTGTCAACACAATCAGGGGACTAGGGGAAGAATTATATGACAAAAAAGTATTCCAAAAGTTTCTATGATAACTCTGAATGAGATATGATCCCAAAGTATATACCTTGGAATATCGATATAATCTTGAAAAACTCATAATGGATTAACTACATGGGATTATCACATGCTATGAAATGAAAACAGGACAATAAAAACCTTCAAAAGTGAAACAAATTTCAAATTCTCAAAAGGAACTAAAAACCATGAACATGTATCAAATGAAATAATCTCAAACAAATCCGATGAGGATGAAGAAAACTTCGCTAATAATCTTAAAAAAATATTTGGAAAATACAAAGGGAAGTTACCTTTCAAATGTTTCAACTGTGGTAAAATTGGACACTTTTCTTTCAAATGTTCTTATTCCAAGGAAAAATATAGTGACGATGAAGAACCTTACAACCAAAAAGAACATAAAAAAAGTAAATCCTAATACAAAAATAAATTCTATAAGAAAAAGAAAAACTTTTATTCTAAAGAAGAAAGTAGCTCATCTGACATGAGTGAAAATGACAATAAAAAGATTCTATTTATGGGAATAGAAACTCAAACTGACACCACTGAAGATAATAATTATGAAAATGAAGAAAATCCAAAAGTTGAATTTGATCTTGAAGGATAACTCATTAGTTCCCTCGAAGAATTTAGAATATGTAGAAGGAAGAATAAATCATTAAAAGAACAATTGTTAGATTATAAGGAAGAACAAAAATCGAGATAAGAAGTACTTTCAAAAAAACATCAAGAAAACAAAACAAATAATTATTGATTTGAAAACTCAACTAAAAGAAGCTAAAATAATTAAATAATTCTTAAGTAAACTACTTAATGACAAGGAACAAAATTGTGAAAAATTAGAGGCTGAAATAGTTCTTCTAAGAAGGAAACTTGAGAAAGGAACTAACCATTCAAAGTTTGAAAGTACTTCAAAAATATTGGATGACATCCTTAATAGTTAAATACCATCAAGTAATAAGGCTGGACTGGGTTATGATCACAAGGAAACTTATAAAGACTCTCAAAAATGTGAAATTAGGAAAGAAGACTCCGGAAAATTAGCGGTTGTTGTACCAAGGACATCAAGCGATGTATATATATTAAACACAGAAGAAGAAGAAAAATGTTGGATGGGCCAAACAGATGAAAGTTGGATATGGAACAGAATAATGGGACACATAATCTATGATAACTTGATAAAAGTTAGTAGAAAGGAAGTTGTGAAAGACATTCCAAAGATTATAAAACCTTCAAACTCTATTTGTAGGCACTACCAACATGGGAACCAAACAAAAGTAAGATTAAAAAAAAATGAATACTCTACGTAAAAACCATTATAAAATTTTCATACTGATCTCTATGGACCAACAAGAACTAAAAGTATACAAAGTGAACATTACTTCATTTTATTCATTGATGACTATACAAGAATGACTTGGGTATCCTTTCTCAAAGAAAAATCAGAAGCATTTGAAAAAATTAAAGTCTTCAAAGAAAAGGCTGAAAATGAGACTCATCTCAAAATCAAGTTCCTAATATCATATAATGGAGGAGAACTTACCTCAAATGAGTTCAAAACAATTTGAGAAATGCATGGAATTAAAAGACAGTTTTCAACTCCAAGAACTCCACAACAAAATGGAGTTTCTGAAAGGAAAAATAGAATTGTTCAAGTAGTAGCCAGAACCGTGTTAAATGAATCCAAACTCCCAGATATATATTGAAGAGAAGAAATGTAACAACAATATACATACTTAACTGAGAACAACTTATATTTAACCACAACAAAACACCATATGAATTGTGGTTTGGAATACCAACATTAGTTAAACACTTCATAACTTTTGGGAGAAAATGCTACATAAAGAGAGATGATGATAACCAAGGGAAATTTGATTCCATATCAAATGAAGGAATATTTCTTGGTTACGCATCCAACAAAAAGGCCTACAGATGCTATAATCCTAGGATACACAAGATTGTATAAAGTGCAAATGTGAAAGTGGATAATCTAAAAATAAAAGGGATCAAATCTCAAGATAATCCACAATTAGATGAAAGGATAAGAGATGATGATGAAGAAGAAATTGAAGAAATACAATAGGATAAATCACAAAGTGAAGAATAAAAGGAAGAGGAAGAATCACCAAGACAAGACACAAAAGAACCATCAATGAGAATACAAATAAATAATCCTGAAAATCAGATCCTTGGTAACAAAAGTGTTGGAGTTGAAACAAGAAGAAAAATAACATATGATTCATAACAAGAATTAGTCTCCCTAATATAACCCAAAGAATTTGCAGAGGCCAGCAAAGATGAAGACTGGATCCAAGCCATGAATGAAGACCTTGATCAAATAGACTAAAATCAGACCTGGGAAGTTGTCCCAAGACCAAACAAAAATGTGGTAGGGGCCAAGTGGATTTTTAAAAATAAATTTAATGAATACGGTCAAGTTATAAGGAATAAAGCAAGATTAGTGTGCAAAGTATATGCACAAGTAGAAGGGATTGACTTTGAAGAAACCTTTGCTCCAGTTGCAAGAATGGAAGCCAACAAATTATTTCTAGAATACTCATGATTTAAGAATTTTAAAGTATATCATATGGATGTAAAGTATTAATTTTTGAATGGAGACCTAAAGGAAGAATCCTACATAGAAAAAACTGAGGGATTTCAAAAACCAAGAAAAGAAGAATAAGTGTATAGGTTGAAGAAGGAACTCTATGGGCTTAAACAAGCACCTAGAGCATGGCATGAGAGATTAGATAAGTACTTGTTGCAATAAGGATTTAAAAGAGGCATGTCTAACACCAATATATATCTTAGAATTGAAAAAGACGGTTTGTTAGCCACAATGGTCTATGCGGATGACATCATATTTGGATGTAACAATGATTAACCAATTATAAATTTTCCCAAGAAATGTCAAAAGAGTTTGAAATGTTTATGATTGGAGAGATAAATTTCTTCCTTGGACTTCAAATCACTCAATCATCAAAAGGAATGTTTATTACTCAGTCCAAATACCTTAAAGAGATACTTAAAATTTTTGGAATGACTGAAAGTGAATCTTCCAACACTCCAATGAAAACCAGTTCTAAACTCAGCAAGGAATATGAGTCACCTTATGTAGATTCAAATCTATATAGATATATGGTTGGGATCCTACTATATTTGACTACATCTAGAACTGAAACCATGCAGACAGTAGGAATGGTGGAAAGATTTCAATCATCTCCCAAGGAATCGCATGTGATGGACGTTAAGAGAATATTTAGATATCTTAAGGGAACATCATACTTTGTCTTATGGTATCCAAAGAATAAAGGATTTGAATTCCTACACATATGTTGATTGGGATGGTAGTGTGGATGAAAAAAAGAGCACTAGTGGAGATACATTTTTCTTAGGGGAATGTCTAGTCTCGTGGTCAAGTAGAAAACATTCATCGATTTCACTATCTACAACATAGTACGAATATTTGGATTTGGTGAATGTTTCACTAAAATCTTATGGATTATACAAATATTGGAGGATATTAAAATTTAATGTAATCAACTGATACCTATATATTGTGACTATACAAGTTCCATCAACATCTCCAAGAATCCGGTCATACATGAAAATACCAAACTTATACCCATCAAGTATCATTTATTGAGAGAGAAAGTTAGTGACCAAAAGGTTATATTGGAGTATGTTGGTTCAAAAGAGAATATATCATACATATTCACTAAACCCCTGCCTAAAGAATCATTTCAACATCTAAGGAAAAAGTTGGGAGTAATCTCCCTACAATAAAATAAATAAAAAATAAAGTTGAGAGTCATCATGATAGGGGGAGAAATGTTGATAGAGGGAGCAAGCAAAAAACAATGACAAGTATTCTAACTCTAAACAAAAGAAGGTTGAGCAGAAAATAATTGGTGATGAACCTCATGCTGGTATTAGGTGCCTTGACATTGATGTTGAAGGGGGAGAAAATAATTGTAAAACAATTAATCATTGTTATGGGAGCATTATGTATGATGTGTTTCCATAAATGCCAAAGGATCAAATTGATGGAAATATTATGTTGGAATTGATGTCAACATGAATAAAACAAGTACCATAGTGGAGTATGACAAGAATATTGAGTTACAGGAACACATTGGATGACCAAAATACAATGGATCACCTATTCGAGTGCTTTAAAAGAATGAAAGAGTGAGACAATTTCAATTACTACACTAGTCGATTCAAGTTGTCCTCGTGACTGTATATTCTGTTGAGACAGGATCATGATGTACATAACGAATACGAGTGAGTCTCCCTCTTGAATACTTTATTGTGCACTATCATTTCAAAGTGTATTCGAACGGAAATTCATTGATGCAGTATCGAGAACCCTTGAGTTTGTTAGATCAACACACTACTCAATATTTCATAGAAATTTCTGGTGATCATTCTTTTTAGCACAAAGTTGGATGATCCTTCAAACCCAAGCAATTTTGAGAAGCCACAAATGGTTAGATCCACTCATGTCGTCAATTGTTGAATAAATTGTCATTTATATCAAATGTTAGTAAGTGATTAAATATAAATGCGACCTTGATATCACTTTAATAAATACAAAAGTGAAAAGTTAAGTGTAAATGAAGTTTACAAAAAAGTGGATTAAATATAAATATGACGTTAATAAGTAACAAAAGTCGAAAAGATAAGTGGAAACGAAGTTTACACAAAAGTGGAAATGAAAGTGGATTAAATATAAATATGACTTTAATAAATAACAAAAGTTGAAAAGTTAGGTGGAAGTGGAGTTTATGTAAAAGAGGAGTAAATATCAAAGTGGAATAAAGAAAAAGGTAAAAGTGAAATTGGATTAAAAAAAAAGGTAAAAGTGAAAGTAGAGTTAAAGAAAATGTTAAGGTTTAAGATATTATTAGAGTTCTTTGCATTTCACTAGATAAAAATAGCATAAGATAGGATCATTGAGAAATACACAGTCACAAGAGACACATCATTTATCATGGGCAACCCTCATGGGGGAGAAAACCCATCAAAGCTTTCTTATTATAGATAGCCAATACAATGCCAAGAGATAACTCAAATAAATACAAAAATTCCTCTCCCAAGAATGCTCCTCTCTCTCTCTCTCTCTCTCTCTCTCTCTCTCTCTCTCTCTCTCTCTCTCTCTCTTCTCCAACTGCAACTCTGAAACTTGCTTCTCAATGAAAAAGTGAGTGTGTTTCTAAGTGAGGCGCTAGCCTCCGTATTTATACAACTCTGGCATGTGTTGAGGTGTCTTTTCACTGGCAGGGATAACTTCTCAATTTGGGTGGTTATAACCACCTTTAATATATTATGGGGCATCTTTATTATATTATGGAGCGGAATTTTTATTCTTCCTATTACAATTATGTTTTGACCAATCTGCAAAAGGGGATTGGGTATTTTACAATAGCTGACATGATCAATCTGTAATAGGGGATTGATCTAATGAATAATACAACAATAATAATTAGAATACACTTTGCAATTACATTATTTCAACACTCCCCCTTAACAAGAAGGGTACTCTACAACAACATCAGATGAGAGAGAGGAAAACATCATCAACAACATCAGGTGGGTGAGAAGAAAACATCATCAATATCATCTTGGAACACTGACTGTCATATCTATAAATCATGGGAAGTTTTTCTCATCGGAAACATCGTCATTATCAGTGGAATGAAATCATCATCTACATCAATATGTATTAGTGTAAAACTAATAAATCATCATCACAGCATGAGGTTGGTCACATCATCACAACACGCGGCTTGCTCATCATCACAACACAAGGCTGGTACACTACACAACAATTAAGTTGGAATCATAGTACTATATTGGATTTACGTCACAACAATTAAGATGGAAGCACAATACTAGGCTGGATTTACGTCACAACAATTAAGATGGAAGCAAGATACTAGATTGGCTTTACTTCACAACAATTAAGATGGAAGCACAATAATAGGCATATCTCAACACAACAATTAAGTTGGAAGCACAGAACTAGACTGGCTTTACGTCACAACAATTAAGATGGAAGAACAGTACTAGCCTGGCATATCTCAATGCTACTCCCCCTTTCGTGGGAGGTCCTTTCGAACTATACCAAGATTATCTTGAAATTTCTCAAACTTTACACGAGATAGAGGCTTGTTCAACACATCGACAAATTGTTCATCTATGCTAACATATTGGAGCTTTATGGCTCCTCTCTGCACCATGTCACGGATGTAATGATATAAGGTCTCTATGTGCTTCGACTTGTCATGAAATATAGGATTCTTTGTCATCTTTATGCAGCTCTAGTTGTCACATAGGATCACGGTTGCTTCCATCTCTAGGTCGAATAGACCGGTAAAAAACTTTCAAATCCATATAGCTTTGCAGCTGGAAGAACACGCAAAAATGTATTCTTCTTTCGTTGTACTAAGAGAAATGCTCGATTGCTTCCTACACTGCTATGAGATCATGGTTGATCCCAAACTGAAACAACATCCTGAAGTTCTCTTCCTGTCAGAGACACTTCTAGCCCAATCTGAATCAGTGTACCCACTCAGTGTGAAATCATGATCTCCATCATAGCTGATACCACAATATAATGTACCCTTAAGGTACCTCATTACATGTTTTGCAACAACTTGGTGAACATGCCCGTTTCTACCAAAAACTGACTCAAGGTGTTCACATCAAAACAGATATCTGGTCTGGTGTTTGTGAGGTACATCAACGATCCAATGATCTGTCTATAATACATGGAATCAAACAATTCTAACGAAGTGTCGACCAATAGCTTCAGATTCACTTCCATGGGTGTATTCATGGACTTTCGCTCCAACATGTCGAGTCTCTTCAGGATTTCATCTGCATACTTCCCTTGGTTAAGGAAGATTCTCTTTGACCTTTTTCATACCTCAAGACATAAGAAATAATGCATTAGGACAAGGTATTTCATCTCAAATTCTGAAGCGAGTTTCTTCTTATATTCAGTGATGATATTTTCTTCTCCGGTTAATAATAATTTATCCACATAAAATAACAGTATCACCAGCTCAACATTCATAACCTTGAAGTAGAGGTTAGAATCTGCTTTACTCTTGGTAAAGCCCAAGCTCGTCAGAAAACTGTGTATCCTACCATACCAAGCTCTAGGAGCTTGCTTCAATCCATACAGAGCCTTATTCAACTTGCAGACATGAGTCTTCCTGTCTTCAACTTCAAATCCTTCAGGTTGTTCTATATACACTTCTTCTTCAATAACACCATTTAGGAAAGTTGTCTTTATGTCCATCTAGTGCAAATTCCACTTCATATTAGCTGCAAGGGCTATGATGGTTCTGATCGAAGTGTGTCTGGCTACAAGAGCGAATGTCTCTTCATAGTCAATGCCTTCCTTTTGAGAAAATCCATGAGTGACAAACCTTGCTTTATACTTCTCAATATTTCCATCAACAACATGTTTTATTTTGAAGAGCCATTTGGAAGATACCACATCCTTTCTCTTTGGTCTGGGAACTATTTCCCATACATCATTATTTATTATGGATTGGTATTCTTTTGTCATGGTTTCTTCCCATTCTTTCTTCTGAATGGCTTCTTCAAAGAAGGTAGGCTCATTCTCTAGGAGATCACACATCAAAGACGTATAACTGGAGAATGGCGTAGGTCTCTTCACCTGTCTCGTGGTTCCTTCGGGAACACCATACTTCTCTCCATATTGAATAATCTCTCTAGCACAAGAAGAATTTCTCTTATGGGATATCGTCATCTAAGGAGGTTCTTCAAATTCTACCATGTCATGATCTTGTAGATTTTCCTTATCAGGGTAATCTATGACTTCCCTTACTAGTTATGCAACTCTGGGAACCTCCCTCATTGATTTTGTAACTCTGGGAGCTACAGATTCCTCTTCATATAATTCTTCAAGATGGCATCTTATTTATTTCTTGAGCACTACATCTTCATCAAAGGTCACATCCCTGTTGATCTCAATGTGATGGTGACCTGGTATAAAAATCTTGAAGGCCTTGAAGACCTCATAGTATCCCACAAATATTCCCTTCTTTCTTGAGGGTTCCATCTTATTTCTCTTCTCTTTCAGAATATGTATAAATACTAGGCAGCCAAATATTTTGAGATGGCTTACCTCTCGCTTCTTTCCAATGAACATCTCTTCTAGGGTATTGAACCCAAGTGCACTATGGGACAATCGGTTTTGTACATATACTACATCATTGTTGCTTCTTCCCATAAGAACATTGGAAGATCTTGATCATGGATCATAGTCTTCACTTCTTCCATTATTGTTATGTTCTTATTTTCTTCCACACTGTTTTGTTGAGTATTGTAGGGATTGGTGAGCTCCCTCTTAATCCCCATATCTTTGCAGAAGTTCATAAACTCTTTTGAGGTGTATTCTCCTCCATTATCTAACTTGAGTATCTTGATCATTCTTTCAGGAAAGAATCTCTATCAAGGCTTTGAATTCCTTAAATTTACTGAACACTTCATATTTTGATTTCAAAAAGTACACCCAGGTCTTACGAGAATAATCATCACTAAAAGATACATAGTATACATACCCACTAATGGAGGATGATGGAATTGGGCCACACACATCTAAATGAATGAGTTCTAAGACTCCTTCTACTTTGTTGTCTCTCTTTGGAAAAGGGTTCTTGATGTTCTTCCCTTGTGCACATCCATTGCACATGCTGTCATGGTCAACCTTGAGTTCTGGTAGACCTGTGACTACTTTTCATACGTATGGTAGTTCCTTGTAGTTGATATGGGATAATATTCTATGCCAAAGTTCACATGGATTATCAATGGTGTGGGTCATGACAGCTTTTGAGTGACCCTTTAGCTTATACAATCCACCTTCTTCTTTTCCAATGACGATTGCTTCTTTCAAGGTTTCTCCTTTAGCCCACATAATAAATTCTCCATCTATAAAGGAAAATTTGAAGCCTTCATTTTCTAAAGCTGAAATGGAGAGTAGGTTATTTGTCAAGCCTAGTACATAGAGTACATCCTTCATCTTCATCGAATTCCCTAAATTAAGATTATAGTTTGATTCTCCCACTCCCTTGATAGGGTATTGATAATCATCTCCAAGTGTCACTTTCAGAGATAATTTTTTTTTTGAAATGCAAGAGAGAATTTGTCTTTGTCTTGTGATGTGCTTGGAGGAATCACTATCAATGAGCCAAGTGTCCTCTCCAGGTGTTACCGATCGTGAGAGGGCCGAAATTAGGACATGGTATTTAATTTATTCTCTTAACATCATTGAGGGTGGATCTTCATCTTCAACTGCATGGGCATGGTGCCTCTTATTTTTTCTCTTGTATTCTTCTCATCTAGCTGGAAAATATCTCGCAATATGTCCCATATTTTCACAATGGTAGCATTGGAAAAATGAGTAATATCTTTCCTTTCGTTGTCCTTTCTTCTGGAATCTCTTTGGTTGAGATTTGGTTTTGGGGTGAGACTCTTTGTGAGTTTATTTCTAGAAGTGATACTTCTTTCTTTCTCCTTTAGTGTGAGTAGCTAGGGCTTGATCTTCATCTCTTTCTAGTAAAGATTCTCAGTTAGCTACCCTTGTTTCTTCTTGAATGCATTCTTCCCATAGAATGTCAACTTTTAGTTTCTTCGTTTTGGCACAAATTGTTTGGATGAATGTATCCCAAGGTCTTGTGAGACCATTAAGGGTATTCATTACGAGTTCATCTTCATCTATGGTGTCTTGAATAGCTTCTAGTTGTTCTTTGAATTCTGATATTCTGGAGAAATATTCCTGGATTGATTCTCCTCTCTGTATCCTTGTATTCTTGAGCTGATTTCTTAGATTCATCTTTCGGTTTATGTTATTTCCTTCATTTGGTCTGTTTAGGGCATCAAACATTTCTTTCAAATAATTCTTTGATGACACATAAGGAATTAGGTGATCTTTGATTGAATCTGCAATGATTCTTTTGGCCCTTATCATGTCCTTTTGATGCTTTTCTTTGTCTGGAGCATCGTTGGGTTCTGACACTTCTTCTTTGATGAATCTTGCTAGATCATTCCCTTCAAGAATGATACCAATCCTATACTTCTAGGCATGGAAGTTTTCCACACCTTCCATATTGTCAACAAGCTTAATGCTTCCAGACATCTTTTATGTGGAGATAGTAAAATGTACAAAAATGAAAATGCTCAAAATTAAATTATGAAGTTACCAGGAGGTGCGCTTGGCTGAGGCAAGTAGCCTGGTTTGTTTGGATCTAAGAAAACCCAACTTTTACCCCTCCAAACTTGATCTGTGGATTTCTAGACTGGTGCTTCTAGTTTTTTGGTACTTCTGGTACTCTCGTACTTCTGGTACTCTCATATTTCTGGTACTCTCGTACTTCTGGTACTTTGGTACACTAGTTTTCCGGTACTTGTGGTACTTTGTGAAAACTAGGGTTTCACTTTCCAGGAGATCTAACCACTGAAAATTTGTGTTGAGGATGCCAAAGTGATCCTTGAGGAATATAACACTTTTCTAGATGGTTTTAGGGATGAAATAATTCATCAACAAAAATCCATAATTTGCATGTACAACAATAGTGAAATTTTTCACTTTCTCTTGTGAAAGATGCTCTCTTCGGCTTAGCTCTAATACCATGTTAAGGTTTAAGCTATTATTAGTGTTCTTTGCATTTCACTAGACAACAATAACATAAGATAATATCATTGAGAAATACACAATCACAAGAGACACATCATTTATCTCGAGAGACCCTCATGGGGGAGAAAACCGAACAAAACTTCCTTATTATAGATAGCCAATACAATCCCAAGAGATAACTCAAACAAATACAAAAATTCCTCTACCAAGAATGTGCCTCTCTCTCTCTCTCTCTCTCTCTCTCTCTCTTCTCCAAATGTATCTCAAAAACTTGCTTCTCAATGAACAAGTGAGTGTGTGTCTAAGTGAGGCACTAGCCTCCTTATTTATACAACTCTAGCACATGTGGAGGTGTCTTTTCACTGGTAGGGCCGACTTCTCAATCTGGGTGGTTATAACCACCTTTAATATATTTTGGGGCCTCTTTAATATATTATGGGGCTGACTTCTTAGTCTTCCTATTACAATTACATTTTGACCAATCCTAAAAAGAGGATTTGGTCTTTTACAATAGCTGACATGATCAATCCGCAATAGGGGATTGATCTAATGAATAATACACCAATAATAATTTGAATACACTTTGCAGTTACATTATTTCAACAAAAAAAGGGTAAAAGTGAAAGAGCACATTGTATGTGCACATGGTATTTGAAAACCATTGTGGTATTTACCTATGGTAAGGTATAAATATAATTAAATCATGATAGTCAAAACCTATTGACCCAATTGAAAATGTGACTAAACTATCTAAAATTCACAATGGTTCATTAACATTGTATTAATTAAAATACTATGATTAACATCTTATATTGAAAAAGGCATTTACTTATAATGAAGAGGTACATTCCTATATTTAACAGGTGCAATATTTCGGTTGTACATGACCATTGGAAGACTATATAAATGGAAATTATTGTTTAAAGAGGGTTTGTTTTTCGGCATGCAATCTAAACATCAATAACAGTGTTAGAGACCAAGAAAGTAAATGAAGATATGCAATTGAAGACACAAAATATTATGAGTATTTGAATATTGAATTACTTATCATAATAAAGGAGGTTTGGTGGTTCTAGGGAAGGTTAGATCCTGCAAAGGAGGTTGTAGCATCCTTCCAGTTGAAGTTGGTAAACCAAGGTGTTGCAACATATTTTCAGTTACAGTTGAATAAACTAGGGATTTGGTGCGTCCTTCTAGTCGGTGTTGGTAAAATATAGAGCGGTTGCATCCTCCTTCTAGTTGGTGCTACTAAAATAGGGAATTGGTGTTTCTTTTGAGTTGTAACTCATAAATTAAATGTAATCTTTATTAAAAATAAGAAGTACATTTGTTTCTTGTGGTTTTTTCACATTACAATTTTGTGTATTACACCTTTCTATTGATCATTTGTTTTGATTTTATAAAATTAATAACTAAGTGTTTTAAAATTGTGGAAAAGGATAATATTTATTCACACCCCCCCCCACTCTTAATATCAAATAATATTCCAACAACAAACATTGTTGCGACTACTACTAGGATTTGAGAGATTTCTTGGAGTATCATTTCTTCCTTTACTCAACAAATTCTTGAACATGCTAGAATTGTTCTTGATAGTTGTTATTTACTGTCTTTCACGTGGATTAGTTCATAGGGGTTATTACAACAAGAAAAAATAATTGAAAATTTTCTATCTTTTGAATGAAATCTAAAAACAATGAAACACACAATGTCTTGAATACCTCATTCTACTAAGACTGTGTTGTCATAGGGTTATCATTTGACATGAGTTAGTGTTTCTATGCATTCTACTTAAAATGATTTAAATGGTTGAAGAGAGATTCACTACATCTCTACTTATAGTGAATACACAAGTTCTTACCTCTCCTCTTCATGTCTCTCTTCACATGAATTCATTTTTATATGTGTTTAAATCATAAAAAAAAAAACTAATACCTTTTTTCACTTCCCCAACAACGATGCAAAAAATGTTAGTCAATTCAATTAGGTGAACTCTGATAATTAAATTATCAACCCGCGTATCGTAAATTGATGAAGTGAATGAAAAATATATGTAGGCATTACCTTCCAATCTATCTCTAAATTACTACTATACAAAAATGGAAATTGTTCACTGCTTTGGTTGCAGAAACAAAGTTTTGTTCAGTTGTAGAAAGAACAANGTATCGTAAATTGATGAAGTGAATGAAAAATATATGTAGGCATTACCTTCCAATCTATCTCTAAATTACTACTATACAAAAATGGAAATTGTTCACTGCTTTGGTTGCAGAAACAAAGTTTTGTTCAGTTGTAGAAAGAACAAAGTAACGTTAATGATACAAAACCATAGTTTATAAGAGCACAAATATAATTCCAATATTTAATATCACTATTCTACTAGAATTTTATATCATTCTTTCAATCACATGAAGAATGAGACTTCCTACTGAACATAACATTCAATTATTCAATTGATGGTTGCCACATTAGTTATATTTGTGTAAACATAAAATAAAGATTTCATAAAGGAACTGAACAGAAATGGAAATGAAGAGAATTAAATGAACAAATCAATACTAAAAATGATACAAATGAATAGTGTGCTCCTTCTCAGGGGTCCTCTTGGATCGGGGAACACTATTTAGAAAGGTATTGTGAAGCTTAAGCTCTTAGAAAATTAGAATACGAAACTCACATAAGAAAATAATAACAATAAATTGTATTAATTCCAATAGTAATACAATTACAACAATTTTATACAAGAAATGTATTTATATCCCTTTAAGGGTCTCAGTACCTATATTTATACAATACAAATGAAATCACACAGATCCAAGCTACATGAATCTCAAAACCATCTACAATTATAATTCTAGGAAAATGTAGTTTAAATAGTCAATCATATATCTTATATCCTTCACGTTTTTGGGACACCTTCCACCCAAAACCTAAATGGCTTAGTCTTGGACAAAACCCATGTGGGTGATTTTCAATATTTTCCTTCATTTTCTCACAATTGAACCAATAAAATTGTCTTTGTATTCTTGAAAAGATTTCATAAACAATTCACCAAGAGTAATACATGCATGCATCCAACATGTCTTGGGTATATGGAATAGATTTTCCATCCATGTAATGGAGAAAATCATGTCAGAATACATAAATTTCTCTCATGCAATATCGTTTTCTTTCACGTGTTGATTTGGTGAATTTGGCTTGCGTAACTTTACCACATGTACATGCTTGAATTGAGGTTTGATTTCCCTTCAGTGTTGATATAGAGGATCCATGGAATGAGATGGTAGGTGGAAGATCTTCAGGGATCGATTTGGCATATTGCATATGTTGGAATCCCAAATCTAACTGTGCACAACTTATTAGAGCTACAATTTTGCTGTATAAAACTTATTAGGTGACTACAAAATATATAACTGATTAAAAATAGTAACTAGTTAAACCAAATCGTATCAAGAAGAATACAAAAATGATAAGAAAGAACAATTTACTTTCAATATCCTTCAATAAACTAATTAGGTAGTTGATCAAAATAATTATGAAAAAATAGGGTGTAATATGGTTCACAAGGCTAGGTTTTGGATAAATGTTTATAACAGGAAAGTGACAAAAGAGTATGATTTGACGACCCAAAAATACTAATGAGGTGTCTTTTTCATGGTTTACCAAGAACAAAAAAGAGTTAAAAAATAGATCATCATGTGTATTTTTCATGGTTTAACAAGAATGAAAAAGATTTTAAAGTTTTCTCATCATATGTCTTTTCTATGGTTTAGAAAGAATGAAAAAGAGTTTAAAGTTTTCTTGTCTAGAGAGAACAAGTGGCTTAACAACATGCATCTATGTTCCAAAAAAGAGGAATTGAACTAAGAAAAATTAATTCAGATGGGTACTAGAAATTGATCTCCACTCATAACAACAATTCTCTGCAAGGGTGATGGTGACAAAATGGACAAAAGATAATGTAAGTGGAGAGAGGTCAACTGTGATTGCAATTGTGGTAAGTGGGATCAAGGAAAACAAGAATGTAGTAGTAGGCACCAAGACATCATCAACAAATGTATATGGAATAGTAAATTAACATAGAATAATGGGACGATTCTCAAGATATGGCTAAAACCAAGATGAAGAGAGAATAATGAGGTTCAACTTCGAGTCAAGGCATGTCTAAAGAAGGGACCTTGGTGTAATGTACCCCAAATTTCACAAATTAAAAAAAAAATTAATGGGAAAAATTAAAGTCTATTATGCACAAAAAATGTAGCGACAAAAGAATAATTATATCTTCAACCAATGATTATATACCTGGTAAGTGTATCATTATCATTTCTCTGTGTAAAAGGTTGCAAGATATCTTAAGATCCATACATCATTTTCTATTAAGCATAGTTATTTGAATTAACATTGTAACGATAATGGCTAGGCCTGTCAAGGTACATAGCCTAGGCACAACTTGTGCGACCCATTCATATAAGTCATAACTATATTTGTAATGTTACATAGTGGTTTTACCATGTTGAACAAAACTTATGATAAACATAACGATATAGTCAGGACTCTTCTTAATAAATCATTGGTCCACATTACACATAAATTTGTGGCATGTACACAATTCGAGGTGCATTAAAGAGAAGCTTACTTGGACAATCGAACCTTGCCTTAGGCATATAATTTGGGTTGTAGTCATTAATGGTGATAGGCCACCTTTGATCTCTAGGTCAGACATTTTTTCAAGGAGGCTCCACTACAGGCTTTCCACCTAGGCTGGCTTCACATGGCATAGAGAGGGTGGCATACCTCCCATTCTCCTCCACTATAGCAAGGCATGACGTGCAATTACCCTTCATTTTAATTCCATGTGTTTTGTTACTCTTTATTTTTCTCCCACGTTGGTAGGGTTATGCGACTCTATGGTAGTATGGTAGCCACGTGGTGTTCAACCAGTTTTCCATAGGCAATGGTGGTCATTGTTTTCAAGTTTCCTCTCAGCTCTCTATGTAGAAAGATAGAAAAGGGAGATTTCAGTCGATTTCTCCACATGTGTGGTGGTCACTGGTTTCAAATCTTTCTCTCGGCTTATGCACAGTAAACTCCCTTCCTTTGTGTCTCTCATTTCACATACTTGTCGATTCTATGTAATGGTTTTATCAATGTTTGAAGGTAAATGTTTCTCTATCTAATTGATTAGTGCAATATTTTTACTGTAATGCATTCTTTATATTATCAGAGATCTTTGTCCCATGCCTTCCTTTATATTACACTTTCCTTAGGAAATATATTACTATGTTCACAAAGTTCTGTATGATGCATTCTTTAAGTTTATATTCCCCTACAATATACCCAACGTTGATGGGTCCTATGTACAATGTGTTTCCCATGTCTCGTTTTATGTTTAGTGAATATTGAGTTGAAGGGTTCTCTGTACATGGGTTATTTTCTTCATTTTCTTTATTGTCACATAAACCATGGTTGGGGTTGTGGAGTAAATTCTCTTATGCATTTCACTTCAATTCTCTTCTGTAATTAGATTTTTTTTCTCTTGGGTAAGTTCACCATTTGGTTCGGGTTCAGTGATTTCTTTTAAAGGCTATCAATCTTCCAAATCCTAACCCTTCAGGTTCCTCCCTCATTTTTGCGTGGTCAGAAACCCTAATCCTTTGTAAGATTTGTTTGGTTATGGATCTTTGTATAGGGTGTAACCCCACTTTTTGGTAGCTTACTGTGTTGTAAAGATTACTATCATTTTAAAAACTAACGTGCAGACTTGGGTGAAGACTTAGCCGAATAGTCACATACCTCCATCCTTTTGTTTGACCAAATCCATGCTTAAATTCCATTCTGTGATTAAAAATTGCCTTGTATTTTAAGAGGAAAAATACGCTTGTTCATTGGAAATATTAGCAGTGATACTCCTTGTATCATTAAAAAATGCATGTGTTGGTTATAACATACCTATGTCGAGAGCCCGAAATCTCTATCACTACTATAACTCTATATCCATTCGACAGTGGTCTATATTGTTGGTTAAAACTTAAATCCATCCACTGAAAACTACACATCGTTGCTGGTTCAAACTTACGATTGCTCGAATTCATCATAGGTCAGGTCTGTTACTTGCATGCACTGTGATAACTCATTAAGGCTGAGGCTAAGATTGTAGGGATTTCTAATTTATTATGTTATTCATACTTTATATTTAGACTCTCATAGTGTCCTATCTTGCTCTAAATTCTTGTTAAAATCATACATGTTGTGACATCATATATTTTTGTCAAAAGATCATTGTGTATTAAAGAAATCGATCTATGTTTATATTAATAAAAATTCTACAACATTATTTGGCTCTTCACATGGGTTTTCTCTTGTACACTTCCTTTGGAGTAATACTTATGGAATTTTTAAATTTGTTCTGTTGTTTGTGTTATAAAGTAGCTTTGTTTAAATAATTGTTTCACAGTATTTCAACCCTCTGTAAGGAGTTTAATTACTCTTCTACAAATTAATATTTGTGATATCTCTAATTTTGTTTTATGTTGGTATTCCTTGTACTTTGTCAACATTTTACTTTATCAAAATTATAACCTATAGGTTATCAAGATTACTATTCTCAATTGAAATATTTTCTTATGTTTTACTACTTATGCTAGTAATAATAATTGTGCATGTATGATGATGATGATTAACATCCACTAAGACCAAATTGGTCTATTATACCTGTTATCCCTGATTTTCTAGGGATAACTAGGAGATCATGTCTCGAGGCCGACAGGTCCTAGACATGGAGTACCGAGAGAAGGATTGACCTAAGCATGGCCCTAGAGGGCCGGTCCTTTACTTCTTTCATTGGAATCGTCCTTTCAACAGTAGAAACACCCATCGCCATAGGCTTGGTCTTGTATCATAGAAGGCTCTTGCTCCATGAGGTAATTGGTCCAGCTATCATGGTATGTGTCACTTTTGATCATTAAAACCTTTAAATATATGCATATGATTCCTTTTATCTCTGACAACTGCTTAGATCTTACATTATCCCACTTTACCATGCTTGGGGAGATTGACAGGTTGCCCTTGCAAGCTTGTTCCCATAGGTTTTGGTTTTCCACTAGGGGGATTTCTGAAGAGCCATCCTACGCTCCCACCATACCACCACTTTTTCTTTTTATCTCCCACTCATTTATCCCATTCCCCTTGTCCAAGCATTGGATTGACATGTTTGTAGGGTTGCACCTTATCTTGTGGGAAGAAGGGGTTAAAGGCCTAGAAGGTAAAAGAAGCTAGTAAAAGATAAAATCCTCAAAATAAAACCGTGAGATGCCTCGCCCAAGGATCCCCGAGAAGGCAATAAAAAGGCTCTGTTGGCAGCCAATTCACATTTTTCCATTGTCTTATAAGATGCCTACACCAATGTTTTGCAAACATCAATTTTTCGTCGCAATTTTCAAATAAACGACACTTTTATTTTTTGCGACATTTGCACATTTACCTTCATTGTTGTTTTCACGACTGTAAGCATGAAAACTTGATCTTTCATAGTCGCATTAAAATCATTATTTGAACTGTCATTGTCCTTCTTGTTGATATTTCCATTGCGCTTACATTTCACTTATCGTTATGTAGCTGGCAAAACTTTTGATCTGTACTCTTTGGACATTCTTAGATTGATTGTGTGACTTTGTCTCATTGAATTGCGATGCATTAGCATTTGGATTTATATGTTCTTTGATTTGATCTACTTAACCATTGGTTTCATGAAAATACATAGGTGTTATGGTTAAATCCTTCATATATATCTTTTAATATGATACCTATGTTCGTGTTTTCAAAACTATTGGCATGTTGATTATATGAAGACCCATTGGCACATTGGTTAAACTCTCGATATGAGTTGTTACAATACATTGGCGCATGGTTAAACATTTTATATTGGTCTCAATTTGTATGATTGGTTTTAAAACTATGGAATAACGTTGATTGCGCGCGTTGGTTTATACACTTACCATTGGTTTCATTGGTCGGCCAAGTGACATGATTGTTGAACTATACTATAATGGGTAGAACAACTATAAGTTGGTGGTTGTACCTTGGCAATAACTATTATGCATGGCAGCAATAAGCTCCACCACCTTCGCACGATGACATTAATGTCTATCCCTTATCCCTGTTTTACCTCTGCTCGCTCGGGTAACCCTTCGTGCACCCTGCTCCTGTGTATGCTATGATCCAAATCCTGGATCGTTCACTATGTGCTCGGATCCATGGCACCGGTGGTGCGAATCGAGATGAATGGTAGCTAAGCCTTGCTACTATTTGACAATGCCCAGAAGGACTTAGAGGATAACGGTTGGCTCACCTTCGTGAAGAAGTTTGAGGGTTTCAATTTATTTGTGGCACAACAGTTCGCCCTGACTTTTGATGATTGTAGAGCCAAGGTGGGTGACATTCGGTTGGAAATCAGTGAAGAGTTTATTAGCTCTGCCATAGGGTTATCATCCTCGGGACAACTTTGGTTCAAAAATTCTAAGGTCGAGGAGGTTCCATCATCGCTACTATTCGTCTCGCGAAAGGTCACATCTTGTGACAGAGGTATGCCCATCTCTGCGCTTTAAACCACGATGGCATGATAATTTGATGGTGGTCAAAAAATTCTTGACCTGTGAGGGTCAATATGGACTCGTTTTTCTCTACCACCTACGTTTGTTAATGAATTTTATGGGATACCCATTGAATATGCCTTTCTATTTCCAGCGTAGCCTGTACAAAATTTCAGAAAGGCTTAAAAGGGAGAAGGCCGATAGTATCCTGTTCCACCATGGATTAATTAGACTTATCATTGTTCATCACTTAAGTCTCCATGGTGATAGTTGGTGAGCTTTTATCGCTCGGAATTGTTTTGATGATACAGACCCGGTCCAGGTTGACAAGCTTGTGATTAATGAATCTAAGGCCGAGCCACCCGTGCCCTTCCACGTCCTACCGCCCTCTCCTAAGCCCTTGGTCGACCCTGATACTGACTTACCTGACATTATAACTGAGAAGGTTGAGGCTATTAAAAATCCCGTAAGCAAAAAGGCCAAGGAAAACCATACTGTTGATGGAAAAGGAAAAAAGAATGCTCGGCTTATCTCGAGAATGGCTCGGAATAAGCCTAAACCTATTGTTGAGCAGAAGCCCATAGTCCTTAGTGAGGATTCGGACTCTGACATAGAACTCTTCCTAGCTAGTGAGTATCCTTACTCACAGGGTTTGTGCTCCGAGCCACCTTATGATTTCATTTCCAATCTTCCCCCTAGCCTAAAGAATAATCCTAGCTACCCTGGGATCAAACTACCTAACGAAACCCTCAGCAATGTAACCAAACCCTCACCTGCATTTTCGAAGCCCGGACAGTCGTCCTGTGACCAATGTGATTTGTGGTTGAAACGATACTATATGGACGTTCCCCTGCTTCAATCAAAAATCAAATTGCTGGAAAGTCAAGTTGCAGTATTGACCAGCCAAAGAGACAAAATCCAAGCAACTGGTAGGAAGTAGAGAATCACTGGTTCCATCACTTTCAAGAATGTTGAATCGGCCACAGTCGTGGTCAACTCCAAATTGTCATGATCAAGATGTCTGCTCACCATACAGGTATGAATTTTGATATCATTTTGGTTTTGTGAATGACCAGGATTAATATAATGATGTGAGTTTGGTTTTCGAATAGCTATGTCTATCGTTTGAAATGGCTATGTCATAATGTTGTTCATTCTGTACATTGTTTTCGCACTGCTAAAAATAAATAAAGTTTTTATTTGGATACACGATTCGCTCATTCCCAGTTTAGCCACTGATAGATTCTTATCGGATTTGATTTGCTTTCAATTTGATTTGTTTTGTATCTAAATCTAAACCAGAGGTTTTTCATGCTAGATTTAAAATATGATCATGTTTTGATTTGATTTCATCATGGTTAGTTTGTATGCTATGATTGTCAAACGATTTTATGAGTTTGGTTGTTATGATCTTTTAATATGTTGTGTCAGATAATGTTATAAATCAGGAATACAACTCTGATCGTTTCCGAGTTGGGAAGAATGACTCTGTTTTTATGGAAACAATATTCTCATTTAAGTCTGTGCAAATGATATTCACGCCTGAATCATAGAACAATTTTGATCCACGACGACTATGTTAAACCCTAGCCGTTTGATTTGCTTGATTGGATTGTTGTGTATCTTCAGTTAGTAAGATCGATTTTATGAGTTGTATTCATATCAAAAATAGACTTGATTACAGCTCTGTTAATTTTAATTTTCAAACGAGTTTGTTAACTCAAATCGACCTATGTTATTGCTGTCAAATTCACATGAGGGAATTAGGGTAATAGTCGTTTCAAAATTCATTCAAGAAATGATCTCGTGAATGATTTTGTCTGCCCCAATTTGCAATAACAAATGATCGACCAATTTTTACGAACTCTGTTACCAACTGATTGATCCTGTTATGATTTCATTTACGCGCAAGTTTCGAGTTAATTCACTTGTGGCATGGATCGTTTGTTATCTCAATACAGTTATGTCGATTTGGAAATGATCTTGTTTGGATTCGATTGTGTCTCCTGTCTATGAGGCAGCATAACAATGGCTTTTGATTTGTTTTAATTATATTGATTTCAAATTGATATGAAATGATTTCATAACTGTTCAATTATGATTATGTTCACCCGACTTTGTGGTAACAAACGAAACAGAGTACACGTATATCTGTAGTCATTTGATTGATCTTGGTCTTGTTTGAGTTCAAAATGGTATAACAATTTCAAATTGAATGATTCGTTTTCAAATAGCTATTGGATGTTAGTTAAATTTAATTCTTTAATAGATTTGAATTGATTTTTATGCTGATTCTGTGTCTTATTTAGACCAGTTACAGAATCGCAAGATTTTGTAGCTAGTCTATAGAATTAGATTTTATTTTATTTTAATAAAATACCCTTCTAACTTGTCCATTTTTAACACCATTCAGGTACATCCGAATTGCATTGGACATGTTGGACAGTCTAGGGGATATTTGTGTGTTTTAGTTTTATTTTAGGTTCCTAGTTTAGTTAAACTTGGGATATCTTCCCAGATTTTATGTAAACAGTTTTGATAACTTCCACAGGGATGTTTTACCCTGTGGAAGCTCTTTAAATACTTATTATTTTTTTTAATAAGGATCATCCTCACTTGTGGGAGAACCAGGCTATGGATTTCTAATACAAACTGAGACAGAAGTTGATCTTTTGCTACAGCTTTCGCTTTTCAACATATCAATCTTTTGTTTCAAGTTTATGCATGTCGTTTGTAGTTGATTATAGACTACTTTAGCTATCATAGTCTATTGTAGAGTGATATGATCTAATTAATGTGTTATCCATGTCTGATTTCTTTCAATACTTAAAAATACAGCAATTACTTTGTTTCAGTTAATGAATCACAGATTTTTCTTCTTCGTTAATTGAAGCATTTCGTATAGATCTTTGCATACAAGTTTATCTAACTGTGAAGATTTATAAGTCATAAGATTGTTGTGAATTTTTATTTCTTGTTTGTCCTGTAATTATATTAAAGAGCACTGTACCTATGGTTTACGATAATCTCTTGGATAATTCGGTGCGGGTTTCCTCCCTCCGATCAGCTAAGACAATCATCATACACAGGACAAATCTTGAGCGTTTATCCAGGTCAGTTTGTGATCTATTTTTGTTAATTTGTTTAGTATAATATAAGTAGTTTAGTCAGATATATGTTTAGTTAGATTTGTAGTTAGAATTAGTAAATTAGTTGTTTAGTTTAGTTAGTTTTTGTTTTATTTCTGTTCATAAAATTATAAAATCAACAAAAAATATCTTTCTCTGTCTTAGGGCAGAATGCAAATGAGTTTTTCAGGTTTTATTCAAATCTGTAAATTGTAGATATTGTACATTTTGTGAATAAGTTATATTTCTGTTAGTAGTTAGATATTTAATTAGTTAGAGTTAGTATAGTATTAGATAGTAGATTGTATATAGAATAGTTAGTTTAGTTTATTAGTTTGTTTTATTTCTTTTTAGTTAGATTAGTTAGTTTAGAGTAGTTTTTATTTTTGTTTCTTAGGACCTTACATCGGCTAACGGAGCCGCTAAACCCATCAGGGTGGTTCATCCCAAACGGCTTGAGTTATTAGACAACCCCAGACCGGTTCTGCGCTCTCAGTTGACGGACGGTCAATTTCGCCCGTCAACAAATGGCGCTAGACGGAGGGCCTGAATTTAATTAATGGCATGAGGTGGTCGCAAGACTCCTCCACCACCTAATCACTCACCTATAGTGACTAGAAGCCATTCAAATGATAATATTTCCCTTCAAGCAACAACCACTTCAACCGACAATCCATAGATCACAGTTGAGCCAACAACCCCTAATCCTACAGGTGGTGACATACAAGATATTGTTCGTCGATCTCTTATTAAAACACATAGTGCCTTAGCCCATTTGAGGCAACCTAACCGTCCATGGGGAAAACCTTTGGACTTCTCCGATATCAGAGAACAATTAGGAGACACTAGTCTCACTGTGAATTCTTCAGATCCAATTTCAAATCCTACTGCAGGAGGATCTGGGATACCCCCTTCACCACCTCCATCATCTCCTTCCTCTTTTGGAGGAGTTTCCTCTGACAAATTCAATTCCCCTTCTTAGCCTTCCACCTACCCCAATGGAAAATCAGAACAACCCTACTAGACCCTGGCTTGATCAGGATGCCGTAGCTATACCTAGAGCTCAACATCCTCTACCTAAACACCCGGAGAAATGGCTTCCCAAGTTTGATCCTGACTCAAAACAGATCGCTGAAGATCACATTAAAAAATTTATGTTAGCCATAAGACTCCGTAATGTCGAACATGAAGATGTACTCTGTAGGTTGTTCCCTTATACTTTCGAGGGTAATGCATCCACATGGTACTTTGCCCAACAACCCCATACCATCGTGTCTTGGGAAAAGTTCGAGTCATGCTTTTTGGAAAAGTTCGAAGACGGTAAGCCTCTGGAAGTCCTAGTCATGGATATTTCTAGCTTAAAAATGAACCCAAAAGAAAAAGTTAAAGAATTTAATCAAAGATTCCTAACACTCAAAAACCGAATCCCTATGGATTCTATGCTTGTCGAGAGTCTTATAATAGCATACTACACCAAAGATTTGCATCAAAGTATAGCTATTTGGGTTAAATGATCTAAGAAAGCCACGTTGTTAGAAGCCTTCGAGGAGGCCAGCTAGATTGAAAAGGACATACTTAGTCTTAAAGACTCTACTAACAACGAAACTGAGACTAGTTCTTCTTCCAAAAAGAAGATCGAAATCCTCCCCAGACCCACTCAAAGTAAAACACAACCTGAAAACTCTGATTTAGAAAACTTAACTAAAGTTGTCCAAAAACTGTCAAATCAAGTTATAGACTTGAAAAGGTCGACCAAAGAAGCTTCCTCGAGCAAAGGGCCTTACAAACCCCTGTTCCGGAATCCTTTTTCTACCAACCGACCTAACCCAACCACCGAAGGCCTTAATCTAGAAAGTCTGCAATGTGCCCTTCAAAAAATTCTAGAAGCCCAAGATAACTTGATGCCTCCTGAGATCCCTGAGGAGGTAGTTGAACAAGAAACAGTTCAAGAAGAAGAGTCTTCTCCAAACATTTTCAGACACTTCTCGGATAGCATCTTTCAAGCTAACTTCGAGACAGTACATCCTTATAATACCAGGAGTAATACAACAAACAAACCTTCTTCCAAAAATACTACAACTTCGCCTCCAAAGCAATCTAAATCAGTTGAGACTAAACAGAGTAATGTGAACCCCAACTTAGATTATGATGTAGTTGAAGATCTTAAAAAGATAAGGGCTAAAATTTCTATTTATGAGTTATTGAAGTTTCCATTTTTGATACAAAAAATGTTACAGAATATCTCAGAGAATGGCAAGAAGGGTAATTCTAATGGTAACAAGGTTGTGAAAAACAAAGCTCCCTAGAAGACTTCCACTAAAAACAATCCTGATCCTCAAGATAAAGGAAGACTTCCTGTCAGTAATGTAAATAATGTAAATAATGTAGATAAAGTAGCCGTAGAAACTGTGAGTAAAAAGACATAAGCTACTACTCTTAGTACTCGCAAAAATGTACCTCCATTCCTATTAACTTTCAATATCTTTAATAGAAACGTGCACAATTGTATGGTAGACTCAGGAGCGTCATTCAATGTGATGCCTTGGTTTGTTTGCCAAAAGATAAACGCAGAAGTTGAACCATCTACTTTAAAAATCATACAACTTGATCGAACAAATGTCAAAGTTATAGGCGAACTAAATAATGTGCTTATTAGATTATCGTCTAACCCCAAGGTTCATCAAGTTATTGATATAATTGTTGTGGATATTCCAGAAGTGTATGGTATGTTTTTAAGCAGGGACTGGTCGGAACAACTACATGGTTATTTCGTGACAGATTGGTCCCATCTATGGCTTCCGGAGAACGGCAAGCCTAATAAAATCAAAGTAAATCATGAGCGCTACCTTAAGTTCACAGTCACAGATTTGAACGATTCGAACGAACCGTATACACCTCCTACTGATTCACCTAAAGTACAAGGGATGGTCACCTTCTTCGGCAATTTCATGTCCGAGGCTTCACCTATCACCAATCCCGAACAACAGTTTGAGACTGTAGCATATATGCAGCCAACAGCTTCCACGCAAAGGTCCCATGTACCCGATGCAAATCAAATTTTGTCTTTGTATTTTGATGGGTCAAAGTCCAAAGAAGGAGCTGGCATAGGATGCATCATTATCGATCCAGCAGGTAACAAAACATTGATGGCATGTAGGCTGGAATTTGAATGTACTAATAATACTGCAGAATATGAGGCTTTACTGCAAGGTCTCATAAAAGCTTTGGATTTGAACATTCAAAATTTAATCATCTTTGGAGACTCTGAAATAGTGGTTAGACAGGTAAGAGACTCTATCCACTGTCTGTCTCCGCATCTCAAAAGCTACCAGTCTGAGGTATGGAATTTAAGGAATAAATTTTCTTCTTTCAATATAAATTCTATTCCTAGATTGAATAACTCTTAAGGAGATTTATTAGCTAATGTAGCTTCTAAACTTCTTCCTGCAGAAGGCTTGTCCCCAGATGCATTCTTCGTTGAGCTTCTTTTCCGGCCATCCATTCCCGACAACATCACGAACTGGAGATTATTTGACGATGATCATCATATTATTAACTTTCTGCACATGGAAGAAACCTTTCAAGGCGCGGTGATAGACGAACACACGCACGACGACAATTTGTGCGATTTCACGGTAATACCACATCCGAGAACAACTGAATCTTCATCGGATATGGTAAACTCGATCCCTAAATCTATAGTTAGATTAGAGAAGTTTTACGATTTTCAAGATAAATTTAAAAAGACGGTCAATTGTAAAACCAATATTTCCTCGTTATCTTATGAAAAAATAAACTTAGGAACTAATGAAAATCCTCAGTGCATTAATCTAGGGTTGGGATGTTCTCAACAAGAAAAAGCTGCATTTATTAAATTATTCAAAGAATTTAAAGATGTCTTTGCATGGACATATGATGACCTTAAGACTTTCAACCCTAACATCATACAACATGTCATTCCAACGAAGCCCCAAACCTTACCCTTTCAACAAAAACTAAGGAAAATGCACCCCAAGCTCGAACCGACCGTTCAAAAAGAATTGAATAAGCTCCTAAATGCTAAGATAATTTTTCCTGTTAGGCACACTCAATGGGTTTCTAACCTTGTCCCAGTCCAGAAGAAAAGTGGGGAAATTCGACTCTGCGTTGATTTACGAAACCTTAGTAGAGCGTTTGATAAAGACAACTATCCTGTCCCACCCATGGAACAAATCCTTCAACAGGTATCTGGTTTTGAAAGGTTGTCCTTACTGGATGGTTTCTCGGGATAAAACCAAGTCCTGATGTCTCCACCAAACCAACTTAAAACTACCTTTCGTACTCTGTGGGGCACTTATGCTTATCACAAAATGCCCTTTGGATTGATTAATGTTGGTGCCAATTTTCAGAGAGCAATGGACATTGCTTTCTGAGGCTTAATAAATCAGTCCTTCATAGTTTACTTATATGATGTGACTATATTTTCTAAAAACAAAAACGATCATCTAGCTCACTTACGAGTCGTCCTACTGCGATGTCGCAAATATGGCATCTCCTTGAATCCCAAAAAATCCATCTTTGCAATTGAACATGGTAAACTCTTGGGATTCATTGTGTTTATCGAAGGGATGATTATTGACCCAGAAAGGACTCAAGTCATCGCGAAACTTCCCTCTCCTACATCCAAAAAATTGATGCAGTCTTCCTTAGGCCAGATTAACTTCGTGAGAAGATTTGTCCTCAGTTTCTCCGAAATCGTCAGGCCTTTACAGAAACTGATAAAGAAAGACACCCAATATCACTGGGGACCCCTAGAAAATCAATCTTTTAATGCAATAAAGAAGGCCATAATAGACGCTCCGTCTCTCATGAGCCCATATTTTTCTCAAGACTTTACACTCTACACTTTTTCTTCTAACCATTCCTATGCCACCGTCCTAACCCAAAAGAATGACGAGAAAAATGAAGTACCCATTGCCTTTATGAGCTCTTCTTTCAAAGGCATTGAACTAAATCACCCAGTGGTAGATTGGCAAGCCTACGCTGTTTTCAAAGAAGTAGAGCACTTCCGGTCCTATCTTTTGAAGTCAAGGACGAAAGTCATTGTCCCCTACCCAGTCGTAAGGAACCTGTTAGTGCAAAAGGAACTAGGAGAAAAGAAAGCCAACTGGGTCACCTCCTTGCAGGAGTATGACTTAGAAATCACCCCAACTCAGATAGTGAGAGGCCAAGGGTTGTGCAAGTTAGTTGTTGATTCAGCAGAAGGACAACAAGAAGAAAGCAATACGTCAAACCTAGGACAACGTCATCAAAGTCTAATCTGTTGCGCGGAAAACTCTGTCAGTCCTTGATATGACGATATAAGATTCTGTCTTGAACATGGGTCAGCCCCCCGTCACCTGGACCCCGCTAAAACAAGAGCATTGAGATTAAATTATGCCCCCTTTCATCTTCTTAATGGTGTTCTGTTTCATCAAAATTTTGACGGCGTACTGATGCGTTGTCTTGAAAAAGACGAAGCAGAAAAAGTCTTGCTCGAGTTGCATGCAGGAGAAGATGGTGGTCATTTTGGTGGTGACACCACTACTCATAAGGTTTTAAGAGCAGTTTATTACTGGCCCACACTTTTTAGAGATGCCCATGCCTTGTGTCGTAAATGTATCATCTATCAGAAAGCACCAGGGCGGTTACAAAAACCAGCCTTTCCTTTGCAGCCCGTTTCAGTAGATTCTCCTTTTCAGCAATGGGGCCTTGATATCATAGGTTCAATCAACCCTTCATCCTCACAATAGCACAAGTTTATTATGACAGCCACAGATTACTTTACCCGATGGTCTGAAGCTGCTGCATTAAGAACTGTCAACACCAGTTAGGTTATTGCCTTTCTAAATTCGAATATTATCACTCATTTCGGTATCCCTGATTGTTTAGTATTCGATAATGCTTCTTACTTTTCCTCTCTTGAGATGAGTGAATTCGCTTTGGAAAAAGGAATTAAGTTGAATTATTCTGCTAGTTATTACCCCCAAGGCAACGGATTGGAAGAATCCACAAACAAGAACTTGATCAAAATAATCAAGAGAACGATGGTTGAAAATCACAAAAATTGGCACAATGCACTGCTAAACGCATTAGGGGATGATAGGGTAACGCCAAAAGCTGTTGTAGGTAACTCCCCCTTTTTTTCTCGTATATGGCAGAGAAACAATTCTTCCACCTCACATTCTTCTTCCTTCACTTCAGTTGTCACAGAAAGTCCAAGAAGAAGATTGTCCCCCTTTGGAAAACCGAATTAACGCTTTGATGAAGCTAGAAGAGGTAAGAACCCAAGCTAAACGTAAGTTAGATCAACATCAACAATTGGTTAAAAGATGGTTCGATTCTAATTCTACTTCTGATAGGAATTTTGAAGTAGGATATCTCATCCTGAAGTGGGACAAACCACACAAGTAAAGGGTGAGCACACAAAATTTCAAAATTTGTGGCTTGGACCGTTTTTAATTGCTGAAAAGTTGGGTCCCAGTTCTTTTCAATTGTAAAATCTGTAAGGGCAGCCTGACACCTACCCGGTGAATGGCCAAGCCTTGAAAAGATACTTTGCCTAATAACTACTCTTGTATATCATGTACATATTTTGCTTTTGTTTGCTTGTTGTTTTGTTTTTTATTTTTCTTTGAATTCATGAGTTTGCGTTTTTGGAAATACACATACATGTACACTGAGCTATTCAGACAAAGACAATAGAAAATTCCTTCGCTAAAATAACTGCTAAGAAAAAGGTATAAACATCAATGGCATATTTCTGAAATTTATATCTATGTTGGAAAAGTCTGTTGTTTAAAAGAAGATGGATGATTTCGATCTCTGAGTAAAGCTTGTCATGATCATCTATTATCTTTTTACGCTGTCCCTATTCCATAAAGGAATGACTCAGAGGATGTCTCCCTGTCTTAGGAAGTTGTTTTTGTAAATAAAACATCTCTGGATCCAAATAAAGGACAGTTCTAAAAAAAAAAAAAAAAAAATTCTGATGAGGTCTGAAAAAATATGTTAAAATATCATGATTTTCAGCGCCACCCCACTCGACTATATATCTTTGAAAAACAAAATAAATTAATAAGAGCTGTGGGAAGTGCTTGTAAACCCGTTGGGATGCTGAACAGGTCTGCTGGCAGCGGGTAAATGCATGCATGGTGCCAATACAACTTCGTCGGGGTACTGAACATGCCCGCTGGCAACGAAACAATGTCGGGTATATGAAAATTTGTAAATTTGAAACCTCCTTATTGTCCTTTATTCTGATCTAGAACTTCTTGACAGGATACAGATGTCAAAGTGGGTTAAATGGCAACCTTGTAGAGGCTATGGACGCCTACTGGCAGCAGTGGCTCTGTCAATAGTATTGGATATTTTATCTTTAATATCGTGACTTGTTGGTCTTAAGACTTTTATCAGTTATCATCCTTTAAACACTGCTGGAATAGTTGGTTAATGATGATGTTTATATGATTTTCTGGTTGTTGTTTTTTATTTGGAATTATCTTTGTTGTCCTAATTTGAATTTGTTCCTTTTGGCAAAGATAACTGCTTCTACCAGTGTGTCGCCATTGTTGGCAGCCAATTCACATTTTTCCATTGTCTTATAAGCTGCCTACACCAATGTTTTGCAAACATCAATTTTTCGTCGCAATTTTCAAATAAACGACACTTTTATTTTTTGTGACATTTGCACATTTACCTTCATTGTTGTTTTCACAAATGTAAGCGTGAAACTTGGTCTTTCGTAGTCGCATTAAAATCATTATTTGAACTGTCGTTATCCTTCTTGTTGATATGCCCATTGCGCTTACATTTCACTTATCGTTATGCAGCTGGAAAAACTTTTGATCTGTACTCTTTGGACATTCTTAGATTGATTGTGTGACTTTGTCTCATTGAATTGCGATGCATTAGCATTTGGATTTATATGTTCTTTGATTTGATCTACTTGACCATTGGTTTCATGAAAATACATAGGTGTTATGGTTAAATCCTTCATATATATATTTTAATATGATACCTATGTTCGTGTTTTCAAAACTATTGGCATGTTGATTATATGAAGACCCATTGGCACATTGGTTAAACTCTTGATATGAGTTGTTACAATACATTGGCGCATGGTTAAACATTTGATATTGGTCTCAATTTGTATGATTGGTTTTAAAACTATGGCATAACGTTGATTGCACGCATTGGTTTATACACTTACCATTGGTTTCATTGGTTGGCCAAGTGACATGATTGTTGAACTATACTATAATGGGTAGAATAGCTATAAGCCAGCAGTTGTACCTTGGCAATAATTATTATGCATGGCAGCAATAAGCTCCACCACCTTCGCACGATGACATTAATGTCTATCCCTTATCCATGTTTTACCTTTGCTCGCTCGAGTAACCCTTCGTGCACCCTTCTCTTGTGTATGCTATGATCCAAGCCCTGGCTCGTTCACCGTGTGCTCGGCTCCATGGAACCGATGGTGCGAATCGAGTCGAATGGTAGCCAAGCCTTGCTACTATTCGACAATGCCCAGAAGGACTTAGAGGATAACGGTTGGCTCACCTTCGTGCAGAAGTTTGAGGGTTTCAATTTATTTGTGGCACAACAGTTCACCCTGACTTTTGATGGCTGTAGAGCCAAGGTGGGTGACATTCGGTTGGAAATAAGTGAAGATTTTATTAGTTCTGCCACAGGGTTACCATCCTTGAGATAGCGTTGGTTCAAAAATTCTAAGGTCGAGGAGGTGCCATGGCCGCTATTGTTCATCTCACGAAAGGTCACATCTTGTGACAGAGGTATGCCCATCTCTGTGCTTTAAACCATGATGGGATGATACTTTGATGGTGGTCAAACAATTCCTGACCTGTGAGGGTCAATATGGACTCGTTTTTCTCTACCACCTGCGTTTGTTAATGAATTTTATGGGATACCCATTGAATATGCCTTTCTATTTCCAGCGTAGCCTATACAAAATGTCAAAAAGGTTTAAAAGGGAGAAGGCCGATAGTAGCCTGTTACACCATGGATTAATTAGACTTATCATTGTTCATCACTTAAGTCTCCATGGTGATAGCTGACGAGCTTTTATCGCTCGGAATGGTTTTGATGATACAGACCCGATCCAGGTTGACAAGCCTATGATTAATGAAGCTAAGGCTGGGCCACCCATGCCCTTCCACATCCTACTGCCCTCTCCTAAGTCCTCAGTCAACCCTGATACTGACTTACCCGATGTTATAACTGAGAAGGTTGAGGCTATTAAAAAGACCGTAAGCAAAAAGGCCAAGGCAAACCCTACTGTTGATGGCAAACGAAAAAAGAATGCTCGGCTTATCTCGAGAATGGCTCGAAATAAGCCTAAACCTAGTGTTGAGAAGAAGCCCATAGTCCTTAGTGAGGATTTGGACTCTGACATAGAACGCTTCCTAGCTAGTGAGTATCCTTACTCACAGGGTTTGTGCTCTGAGCCACCTTATGATTTTGTTTCCAATCTTCCCCCTTGCCTAAAGAATAATCCTAGCTACCCTGGGATCAAACTACCTAACGAAACCCTCAGTAATGTAACCAAACCCTCACCTGCATTTTCGAAGCCCGGATAGGCATCCTGTGACCAATGTGATTTGTGGTTGGAACGATATTATATGGACATTCCCCTGCTTCAATCGAAAATCAAATTGCTGGAAAGTCAAGTTGCAGTATTGACCAGCCAAAGAGACAAACTCCAAGCAACTGGTAGGAAGTAGAGAATCACTGGTTCCATCACTTTCAAGAATGTTGAATTGGCCACAGCCGTGGTCAACTCTAAATTGTCATGATCAAGCTGTCTGCTCACCATACAGGTATGGATTTTGATATCATTTTGGTTTTGTGAATGACCAGGATTAATATAATGATGTGCGTTTGGTTTTCAAATAGCTTTGTCTATCCTTTGAAATGGCTATGTCATAATGTTTTTGATCCCGTACATTGTTTTCGCACTGCTAAAAATAAATGAAGTTTTGATTTGGATACACGATTCGCTCATTCCCAGTTTAGCCACTGATAGATTCTTATCGGATTTGATTTGCTTTCAATTTGATTTGTTTTGTATCTAAATCTGAACCAGAGGTTTTTCATGCTAGATTTAGAATATGATCATGTTTTGATTTGATTTCGTCATGGTTAGTTTGTATGTTGTGATTGTCAAATGATTTTATGAGTTTGGTTGTTATGATATTTTAATAGGCTGTGTCATATAATGTTCTAAATCAGGAATACAACTCTGATCGTTTCCAAGTTGGGAAGAATGACTCTATTTTTATGGAAACAATACTCTCATTTAAGTTTGTGCAAATGATATTCACGCATGAATCATAGAACGGTTTTGATCCACGACGACTATGTTAAACCCCAGCCGTTTGATTCGCTTGATTGGATTGTTGTGTATCTTCAGTTAGTAAGATCGATTTTATGAGTTGTATTCGTATGAAAAATAGACTTGATTACATCTCTGTTAATTTTAATTTTCAAACGAGTTTGTTAACTCAAATCAACCTATGTTATTGTTGTCAAATTCGTATGAGGGAATTCGGGTAATAGTCATTTCAAAATACATTCAAGAAATGATCTCGTGAATGATTTTGGCTGCCCCAATTTGCAATAAAAAACGATCGGCCAATTTTTACAAACTTTGTTACCAACTGATTGATCCTTTTATGATTTCATTTACACGCTAGTTTCGAGTTAATTCACTCGTGGCATGGATCGTTTGTTATGTCAATACAGTTATGTCGATTTGGAAATGATCTTGTTTGGATTCGATTGTGTCTCTTGTCTATGAGGCAGCATAACAATGGCCTATGATTTGTTTTAATTATATCGATTTCAAATTGATATGAAATGATTTCATAACTGTTCGATTATGATTCTGCTCACCTGACTTTGTGGTAACAAACGAAATAGAGTACATGTATCTCTGTAGTCATTTGATTGATCTTAGTCTTGTTTGAGTTCAAAATGGTATAACAATTTCAAATTGAATGATTCGTTTTCAAATAGCTATTGGATGTTAGTTAAATTTAATTCTTTAATAGATTTGAATTGATTTTTATGTTGATTCTGTGTCTTATTTAGACCAGCTACAGAATCACAAGATTCTGTAGCTAGTCTATAGAATTAGATTTTTATTTTTTTTAATAAAATACCCTTCTAACTTGTCCATCTTTAACACCTTTCAGGTACATCCGAATTGCATTGGACATGCTGGACAGTCTAGGGGATATTTGTGTGTTTTAGTTTTATTTTAGGTTCCTAGTTTAGTTAAACTTGGGATATCTTCCCAGATTTTATGTAAACAATTTTGATAACTTCCACAGGGATGTTTTACCCTGTGGAAGCTCTTTAAATACTTATTATTTTTTGTAATAAGGATCATCCTCACTTGTGGGAGAGCCAGGCTATGGATTTCTAATACAAACTGAGACAGAAGTTGATGTTTTTCTACAGCTTTCGCTTTTCAACATATCCATCTTTTGTTTCAAGTTTATGCATGTCGTTTGCAGTTGATTATAGACTACTTTAGCTATCATAGTCTATTGCAGAATGATATGATCTAATTAATGTGTTATCCATGTCTGATTTCTTTCAATACTTAAAAATACATCAATTACTTTGTTTCAGTTAATGAATCACAGATTTTTCTTCTTCGTTAATTGAAGCATTTCGTATAGATCTTTGCATATGGGTTTATCTAACTGTGAAGATTTATAAGTCATAAGATTGTTGTGAATTTGTATGTCTTGTTTGTCCTGTAATTATATTAAAGAGCACTGCAGCTATCGTTTACGAGAAGCGCTTGGATAATTCAATGCGGGTTTCCTCCCTCCGATCAGCTAAGACAATCATCATACACAGGACAAATCTGGAGCGTTTCTCCAGGTCAGTTTGTGATTTATTTTTATTAATTTGTTTAGTATAATATAAGTAGTTTAGTCAGATATATGTTTAGTTAGATTTGTAGTTAGAATTAGTATATTAGTTGTTTAGTTTAGTTAGTTTTTGTTTTATTTCTGTTCATAAAATTATAAAATCAACAAAAAATATCTTTCTCTGACTTAGGGAAGAATGCAAATGAGTTTTTCAAGTTTTATTCAAGTTTGTAAATTGTAGATATTGTACATTTTGTGAATAATTTATATTTCCATTAGTAGTTAGATATTTAATTAGTTAGAGTTAGTATAGTATTAGATAGTAGATTGTATATAGAATAGTTAGTTTAGTTTATTAGTTTGTTTTATTTCTTTTTAGTTAGATTAGTTAGTTTAGAGTAGTTTCTCTTTTTGTTTCTTAGGACCTTAGATCGGCTAATGGAGCCTCTAAACCCATCAGGGTGGTTCATCCCAAACGGCTTGGGTTATTAGACAACCCCGAACCAGTTCCACTCTCTCAGTTGACGGACTGTTAATTTCGCCCATCAACAGGCTCTCGACAAGAAACAAGAGGGGATTGGAGAATAATAAACAAGACCTATCCAAGAGGATAGGGGGTCCCATCATGAGCCATCCTATTAGGTTAATGGCTACCTAATAGTATGACATTGCCACTATCTGGTTACCATGCCAGGGAAGTGACCTTTGGTTTCATGGCCAAGGGAAAGGGGGTCTCATTACGAGCTAGCCTTCTCATCTCTATGAAAGTACTTGTGAGTAACATTGTCAGCTCTGGTCACCATGCCAAGGCAGTGTCCTCTGGTTATCCCTTGAATAAAAAGAAAAGAAGAAGAAAAAGAAAATAAATAAAAGAACAAAGGGAAGAACGGGCTTGGAAAGATTGTATCCATGATAGGTACAGCTCACCTTCTACAAAGGCACCCACAGATAACATTATGCATCCCTGGCTCTCACTCTACCCACATGTCTGGACATCCCCTAGCCACATCACCTCATTTACATGGCTTGGATGAAACTTTCCTTGGGACTTCCCTTTTCTTGTGGATACTAGCTTGATAGGATGTCTTTTCCTTTTCTTCGATCTGGTATTGTAGGTTTTTGTAATATCTTTGATCTACTGACCCATATATCATGGTTTGTATGCATATGTTTGATAATATTAATGATGAAATGTGATTGACATTGCTATGATCCCTGTGACTAATGATCCCATGGAGGGCATAGTTTTTTATGTGCAGGACCATGCCCAATGGACAGGTGCCATTTGGATCGATACACATGGGTAGATGATCAGTTTGAACCTCCATGGAGATGAAGATCCCATCAGATGGTTGCTGAGACCCTGTCAGAGGGGCAGAGACAGGACAGTGTTTGACTGAGGTTTTGCACCAGAGAAGAAGAGGACGTTTCACCAGAGGCACTTTGGAAGAGCCTGACCTGGGGGGAATGACCCCATTTTAGTGGAACCCTGGCCTTGGTAGGATCAGAGCATCCCCATCCTTGCCATAATGTCATCCTACTTCATGGTCATTTTTGGAGGCAGAATGGATAGCAGTGGCATGTGTGGCATGTTGGAGAAGCCCTTAGGGGGCTAAGTTTTTTCTCTTGGATGTCTCATCTGCCCTAAAAGGGGATAGTGCCTCCCTTGAAGGGGATTTTGCCTTTTTTATAGCTCAATTAGTGTTTTAATTTGACGATTTAATGTAAAAATAGTATTTTGGTCTTGTCGGCCATTTTTATGACCTAAAATTAATTAAGGTCATTGATACAGTATATTTTGAGGAGTTTTAACCTCATTTTGACATAACACATCAATCACTCATTTAGTGAGGCCTGATTTTTGCGCCCTACTTGGGTAGTTTTGTGATACAGGAGCATCACCAACTCATCAAGCGAGCCAGCGCGGAAGCGGAGGACAGCTGGACAAGCAGCACCAATTTTGAAAATGCTTTGGGACTGTTGCGCAATCTTAAATGAAGTCATTTAAGAAGAAGCACCTTGGTATATTGTAATGGACCTTGAAGAGATAGCTCTCGTCCTTTAGTATATAGATGGCATTTAATATAGTTAATGCAGGTAGATAGGATTTTAATTCTAGATTTGATAGCTTTGGAGTGCAAGAGGGAAATGGGATATAGACACCCTAATTTGTACATTGTAACATTATTGAATGAGAAGAAGCAGAAGGGAGCATGCAGAGAACTGTATGAAGAACACCCCATGTATAGGCATTTGAATTAATAGAAGAAAGCTTTGATTCAAATTCATGGTTGTGTTGTTTCTCTGTGTATTGATGTTATGCTCATGAATGTTTATTTCCTATCATACATTTTCTTTTATATGCTGTGTATGTGATTTCATGGTGGAATTGAAGCCTAAAAGGAAGAGTGAATGAGTTTCAATTGTTTCTCTAATTGAGCCAGAGGATTCCTGCAAGGAATGAAGTCGAATTGTCCGCAAGGAGTGCGTTGACAGAAGGGTTCAATTAGAGATAGCTTTTATTCTCGTTTCCTTGAAAGTGTAGTTGGGCACAGGAGCCCTGCAAGGAGTGCGTAGGCCAAGGAAAAAGTCTTAGGGTTGTGAACCTGAGTAAGGAACTGAAAGACTACTGTTGCAGGTGTGCGCAGAGTCGAGGGACTTCAACACTCCGTCGAGGTTGAAGGGTTGCCGCAAGGAGTGCGTGCAAGAGGTTTCCAACAAGACTTGAGATTCGTGAACAAGCTCAGGAGGTATAGAACCTTGATTAATTACCAGGGAAAGCACAGGGAGTTGGTGCCTTGAAAGCTTGCAAGAATCGTCGCAGGCTTGCGAGCAGGCGGACGATTTTCGTGGAGAGGAACGTAATCATTTCGTAGAATCATCAAAGGAAGAACGGACAGTCTAAATCCTCTAAGGAGATTTCGTGAAGTTTCGAGGGCCGTCATATCTTGTGGAGGCACAAGGAGGTGACGACAGGAATGTCCGAAGGTTTAAAAGCTCAGGAAGGGCAGAGTCGTTGATCCGTGCCACACGAGTCGTCGGATCTACATGTGATATCATGTATCGAGGATTCACGAGTCGAAGCTCCAAGTTGTTGCAACGATAATTGCGATAGCGCGATCCACGATATCCTCACAAGATCAGAATCTTCCATCACTGGGACGTGTGTTCAGATATTCCAGGAAGTCAGGGTTCGAAGCATCGGGGATTTCGGAGGTAAGAAATTCTTGCAGCTTGGAATCACGAAACGCGATATCCCGACGGAAGAGTTGTGTGGGGCCACAGTAGGGTTGGTGGAATATCGGTGGTGTATCATATCGGGGATCGGGAAAAGGAAAGTCCCGAATCCATTGTTATCAGGATTCGCGATCCCACGAATCCTGAAATCCCGATAGAAGTGACGAGGAGTTGAAGAGACAGCTCATGCGTGCATCGGAGTTTCGTTGCATAGGGTATCGAAAGTCGGAAAATCAAAGTGCATGATATCGCGAGTAGTGAAACCGCGATAAGATAAGTCTCGATAGATACAAGAAGAGGTCAGCATTGACTGAGGCATTGGGTCTCGGGGATTCGATAGCCCGGTAATCGACAGTGGATTTGCAAAGCCACGGTTTTCGATCCTCCGATAAGTAAAGAAAGGGGGATCGCGCAGAAGAGAATCTGTGGGGTACAAATTTCCCGATAGGGAAATAGAAGAACCTTAGTGTTCTTCGGGCCAAGAGGAAAAGAAGATCATGTGAGTGCACGTGGACCTTCCGACCTGTGGGTGGTGAAGGGGCTGCGTAGCCATCATTTTGTTGATTTAGTCAGGTGCACTTATTGAAGGAAGGCATTTCTTGGCAATTTTTTCATTTCTCTTGAAGGAAGGATTACAACTAGGGTTTGCATGCTATTTCATGGTGATATGTAAGTGTTTTCTCTGCAAAACTTCTTGATTGAATGGTTGTAGTTTTATATTCTTGCATATGTTTATAATTTGCTGATAAAAAACCTAGGTGAAAAGCACACAAGTAGGTCCTTGTTTCATGTCCCCTAAAAGAGAAATTTTCAGCCATTGAAGAAGGAAGGCAGAGCCTAGCCATAGCTACACTCTTATTGCTTCTTCTCCCTTAGCTAGCCATACTTTCTGAATTCAAGAAGGAGAATACATCTCAGGCCTAGGTTATCTACACCTAGGGCCATCCTGCTTCTAGGGTTTGGTGATAGATCCTTGCTTTAGCAACACTCTCCCTCACTACACTCTCTAGTCTTGATTTATATTTCATGCAAGTTTTTTTTTCCAAGTTAACCTAAGGAAGGAGGAGAGAGCACGAGGCCTTGCTTTAGCAACACCAGAGTGAGCCTCTCTCCCCTAGGGTTTTGATTCTGAGGCCCTTCCATAGAATAACTTCAGAACCCTTCCCTCTAGTCCTCAGTCTCCTTCAACCCTTGCGTCCTCTTCTAAATTGAGTCCATTAACCCTTAGGCACTGATCTTAGACTTCCAGCGTTGAAGTGAAAGTGATCAAACAAACTCTCAAAACCTTTTCTAAATTGAAACCCTAACTAACTACTAACCCTAAGAAAGATGGCATCACCCTTGGTTATTTCATCTTGACGCAACAATTTTCCTTTATTAGGCAATTGGATGGTGGTTTGATGCATTTATTGAATAAGGATTGATTGGATACATTGATTTCTACATCATCTTGATATTTATTGGGGAAGTGATATTATTTCATTGTTGCATTAACATACATTGACTTCGTCAATATTTATTGTTATAATTGCTTATATATTGATATCAGATAGTCTTGTGAAGTAATAACCCATTGAGTTATAGCTTGCACATATTGTTTTGTTATTTATTTGTTCTGTGCAGCTGTTCTTGTTTGGGACTTCACTTCATTATTGGTTGTTTAGCCAGGACTGTCTGTTTTGGTGGTGACCTGTGAAGGGGGAACTTTACTTTTCTCCTTTTGACTCTTTCCTCTTCAAAACTCCAGGTTACTGGGGACGTCTCCCCTGGGCCTAACCTCCCTAAATATAAATAACCTCCCCATCATGGTGACATTGGGTGGGATAGGTTCCTGTTACACTAGTTTGGCCTTCTATCTTATAGACATTTGACCTAGCTACAAACTGTGCGATAACATTTTGGCGCCATTGCCAGGGAACACTGAGTCAATTATCCTCAAAGGACACATCTTTTTGGTAAGCCTTGCCCCAGAGCCTTTTCTTAAAGGCTTACCTGGAGACTCTACTAGGGTGTTTTCCCCCTTTTCTTTGGTAGTTTCAAGTGAACTATCTCACGTCTCCACAAACTAAAAGGAGATTCAATAATCCTCCTTTGTCTTTCAGAAGGAAGCCTCCCAAGAACTCTCTTGTTGTCAAATCACTTTTCAGGAAGAGCCTTCCTTTAGGAATCATGTCTAGCTCTCAGACTGCTACAATGAACCCAGCGAACAATCAAAGACAATGGTCATCTACCCTTTTGAGTCCATTAGACATGTCAACCATACCAAGCTACCCTAGGCAAATGCCACCCAAGTATGAGAAGTGGTTGCCTAAATTCACCGGTACTTATGCAATCAGTGTCGAAGAGCATATGAGCAACTTTTGGGCATTCTTTTAGTTTCACCCCATTAGTGATGATGCTGAAGATCTAGTCATGAAGTTGTTCTTCGCTACTCTTTATGATGCCTCGAGGTGTTGGTACATAAGCCTCCACGATGGAAGCATAAAAACCATGGAGATACTTGAAGAGGCCTTTCTCAAAAGATGGATTGTCAAATAAGACCCTATTGTGCTTCTCACATGACTTAATAACCTTTCCAAATATGAAAATGAGTCTATTCGGGAGTTCCATACCAGATTCAAAAATTTACTACAAAGAATTCTCGTAAGCCATCACCTGAAAGATGACTACATTGTCCATATTTACACTAGATCTTTCAATGGCCAACTAGGGTATCTTCTTAGAGACAAAAACCCCCAGTCCATTCAAGAAGCCCAAGAGCTTGCTACCAAGATAGAAGGGAACCTCCTTTCATCCAAAATTGAACCTTTTGCTAACCCAAGGGGGAGAATAGACACTAAACTGAAAAATAGTACACAATGTTGAGCCTACTTCAGATCTATGTACCAGTATCACAAACCTACAAGCCTCTATGGATGGCATCATAAAGGATCAAGAGGAAATGATGAGTAGGATCGTCAGGATCGAAAGATCTCAGACCCAAGCACCCAAGGTCCTGTACAAAGGACAATTCTAGAAGGGAAGCCAATTTTAACCAAAGAATGAGAATGAAGTTCCAAATACCTTGGCCCCTATAGACGTTGTTGATGAAAATCCTTGGTGCTTGGAGTGCAGTGAAGCACATTGGGAGCATGACTGTCCTTACAATACTGGCCATCAACAAGTCAACAACATGGATTTTTTCATGGGGTTTCCTTAGATAAATATCACAAATGAAAAAAATCAGGAAGCCATGAAAGAAGCAGCCAGATCAACAAGGATGGAAGTAATAAACAACCTGGATCAAGAATCACAAGAAAAGATAAAGAAACAAGAATTTCAGGAATACAGAAGAAAGAATTTGAAACAACCTGTCATTGAACAAGAAAGGCCCCCACCCCTGGAGATACTTCTTCCGAAGAAATCTAAGGCTGGTAAGGTTGACCTAAATTTTGACTTCGAAGGGGCATTATCAAAGATGCATGTAAATATCCCCTTGAGAGAAGCAATCAAGATCCCATCCATCAAGGAACACTTTGATACTTTCTTTTCGGGATCAAATGAACCTATGGACCCCCCTATTATGTTGGAAGCTAATCATTTTAGGGTCCAATATGGTGAAAACCCTCCTTTCTTCATGACTTTGACAATGAACGACAAAAACCTCAAAAATTGCATGCTAGATACAGGTGATGGAGCCAACATGATGTCACTCAAAGTCATGTAACAAGTGCATTTGAAGGTCACACGGACTTACAGAAATGTATGTGGTTTCGAATCTAAAGAAATACCCACACATGGGGTGGTTGAAAATGTTGAAGTCTGCCTAAAGGAGTATCTAGAGAAGATGGTCCACATTGACATTATGGTGGTTGATGTCCTAGATGTGTGGGGAATGTTGTTATCTAGGAAGTTTGGTGCAATGTTAGGTGGCGCTCTTGAGATGGACCTCACATTCTTGCAATTACCTTTGAAAAATGGAACAGTAGGATGTATACTCAATGTGCCAATAACTGGGGACCATGTGCAGGATATTATTCACCCCGTCAATAATGACAAAGCACAAAACGAGATGATACAAACTCTTCAAAAGTATTCTCCAGAATACATGCCCTTTGCAATAGAGGAGGACTTTGATCAGATCGAATGGCCCAAGAAATAATAATACCAACAACTCCTAGATGAATTCAAGAACAAAGAAATTGATATGGTGAAGATATTAAAGAAACATGAAGATGACGTACAAATGCACCTGTCTCAACAAGAAGCTTTTACAGTGGAAGCACACCCCCTCCCTCAGTACAACAGACCAGGGTTGTTCAAGGGATGACCAAATACAAGATCAGAAAGTACAAGGAGGGAGACATGGTATGGATGCGGGATACCCAGAAAGGAGAGCCAACTAATGTAGAAGGAAGTGCACAGTCATGGCTCGGACCCTTCAAAGTTGGAATGGAATCAGTTAATGACCCATACTACCTATCTACTTCAGAAGGAAGAAGGAACCCATTACCTATTAGTGGGTATCTCCTTAAACCCCACCAAGGTGGGGGGACCTAACTTCATAGGTAAGTATAGGTAAGTAGGCATTCTTCGTGTATTATACCATTTTCATTTCATGTTAGTTTCCTTTCACATTTGCATTGTTGATTGTTTTATTTCAGTATATATATATATATATATATATATATATATATATATATGTATGTATGTATGTATATATATGCTAGGGTGGCATTACCGCCCCATTTTTGGTACTGATGCCTCTATCGAGTTTGAGCAGGTTTGCAGGTTATGCCAGATATGCTGAGGTTCCCATGCGCTCTACAGAGAGAACATGTCCCTGATTTGGAGCCAAATGTTATCACTGATTTTCTAGGGATAATTAGGAGATCATGTCTCGAGGCCGACAGGTCCTAGACATGGAGTACTAAGAGCAGGATTGACCTGAGCATGGCCCTAGAGGGCTGGTCCTTTTCTTCTTTCATTAGATTTGTCTTATCATCAGCAGCAGCATCCATCACCATAGACTTGGTCTTGTATCAGAGAAGCCTCTTGCTCCATGAGGTAATTGGTCCAGGTATCATGGTATGTGTCACTTTTGATCATTAAAACATTTAAATATATGCCTCTGATTCCTTTTATCTCTAACAACTGATTGGATCTTACATTAGCCCACTTAACCATGCTAGGGTATATTGATAGGGTTCCCTTGCAAGCCTATTCCCATAGGTTTTGGCTTTCCACCGGGGGGATTTCTGAAGAGCCATCATCTAATCCCATCATACCACCACTTTTTCATCTTATCTCCCGCTCATTTATCCCATTCCCCTTGTCCATGCATTGGATTGACCTATTTTTAGGGTTGCACCTTATCTTGTGGGAAGAAGGGGTTAAAGGCCCAGAAGGTAAAATCATTTGGTAAAATATAAAATCCTAGAAATAAAACCTCGAGATTCCTCACCCAGGGATCCCCGAGAAGAAAATAAAAATCCTCTTAGCAAGAAACAAGAGGGACCTGAAGAATAATAAATAAGACCTATCCAAGAGGATACGGGGTCTCATCACGAGCCAGCCTATTAAGTTCATGGGTACCTAATAGTATGACATTGCCACTATCTGGTTACCATGCCAGTGTAGTGACCTTTGGTTGCATGGCCAAGGGAAAGGGGGTTTCATCATGAGCCAGCCTTCTCATCTCTGTGAAAGTACTTTTGGGTAACACTATCATCTCTGGTCACCATGCCAAGGAAGTGTCCTCTGGTTAGCCCTTGAATAAAAATAAAAGAAGAATAAAAAGCAAATAAAGAAAAGAACAAAGGGAAGAACGGGCTTGGAAAGATTGTATCCATGACAGGTACAACTCGCCTTCTACAAAGGCACCCACAAATAACATTATGCATACCTGGCTCTCACTCTACCCACATTTCTGGACATACCCTAGACACATCACCTCATTTACATGGCTTGGATGAAACTTCCCTTGGGACTTCCCTTTTCTTGTGGATACTAGCCCAATAGGACATCTTGTCCTTTTATTCGATCTTGTATTGTAGATTTTTGTAATATCTTTGAGTTATTGACCAATATATCAGGGTTTTTATGCATATGTTTGATAATATTAATGATTAAATGTGATTGACATTGCTATCATATCTGTGAATAATGAGCCCATGGAGGGTGTAGTTTTTGATGTGTAGGACCATGCCCGACAGACAGGTACCATTTGGACCAGTACACATGGGGAGATGATTAGTTCGGACCTCCATGGGGATGAATATCCCATCAAATAGTTGTTGAGACCCCGTTAAAGGGGCATAGATAGGACAGTGTTTGACCGAGGTTTTGCACCGAAGAAGAGGGTGTTTCACTACAGGTACTTTGGTAGAGCTCAGCCTGGGGGGAATGACCCCTTTTTAGTGGAACGATGGCCTTGGAAGGCTCAGAGCGTCCCCATCCTTGCCATGACGTCATCCATCTTCATGGTCATTTTTGGAGGCAGACTGGACAATAGTGGCATGTGTGGCATGTTAGAGAGGCCCTTAGGGGGCTAACGTTTTGCTCCTAGATGTCTCATCTTCCCTAAGAGGGGATAACACCTCCCTTGAAGGGGATTTTACCTTTTTTATAGCTCAGTTAGGGTTTTAATTTGAACATTTAATGTAAAAGAAATATTCTAGTCTTGTCGACCATTTTTATTACCTAAAATTAATTAAGGTCATTGATACTGTATATATTGAGGCGTTTTAACCTCATTTTGACATAACACATCACTCACTCATTTAGTGAGGTCTAATTTTTGCGCCCTACTTGGGTAGTTTTATTGATTTAGTGAGGTGCACTTGTTGAAGGAAGGCATTTCTTGGCATTTTTGGTATTTCTCTTAGAGGAAGGTTTACAACTAGGGTTTGCATGTTGTTTCATGGTGATATGTAAGTGTTTTTTCTGTAAATCTTCTTGATTGAATGGTTGTAGTTTTATATTCTTGCATATGTTTATAATTTTTTGATAAAAACCCTAGGTGACAGGCACACAATTAGGTCCTTATTTCATGTCCCCTAAAAGAGAAATTTTCAGCCATTGAAGAAGGAAGGCAGAGCCTAGCCATATCTACACTCTTATTGATTCTTCTCCCTGAGCTAGTTGTACTTTCTGAAGTCAAAAAGGAGGAGACGTCCCAGGCCTAGGTTATCTACACCTAGGGTTGTCCTGATTCTAGGGTTTGGTAATAGATCCTTGCTTTAGAAACACTCTCCCTCACTACACTCTCTATTCTTGATTTATCTTTCATGATAGCCATTTTTTCCAAGTTAACCTAAGGAAGGAGGAGAGAGCACGAGGCCTTGCTTTAGCAACACCGGAGTGAGCCTCTCTCCCCTAGGGTTTTGATTCTAAGGCCTTTCCATAGCAGCACTTCAGAACCCTTCCCTCTAGTCCTTAGTCTCCTTCAACCCTTGCGTCCTCTTCTAAATTGAGTCCATTTACCCTTAGGCACTGATCTTAGAGTTTCAGCGTTGAAGTGAAAGTGATCAAACAAACTCTCAAAACCTTTTCTAAATTGAAACCCTAACTAACTATTAACCCTAGGAAAGTCGACGTCACCCTTGGTTATTTCATCTTGATGCAACAATTTTCCTTTATTAGGCAATTGTATGGTGGTTTGATGCATTTATTGAATAAGGAATGATTGGATACGTTGATTGCTACATCATCTTGATATTTATTGGGGAAGTGATATTATTTCATTGTTGCATTAACAAACATTGACTTCGTCAATATTTATTGTTATAATTGCTTATATATTGATATCAAATAGTCTTATGAAGTACTAACCCATTGAATTATAGATTGCACATATTGTTTTGTTGTTTATTTGTTCCGAGCAGGTGTTCTTCTTTGGGACTTCACTTAATTATTGGTTGTTTATCCGGGACTGTATTTTTTGTTGGTGACCTATGAAGGGGGAACTGTACTTTTGTCCTTTTGAATTTTGCCTCTTCAAAACTCCAGGTTACCGAGGATGTCTCCCCTGGGCCTAACCTCACTAAAGAGAAATAACCTCCCCATCGCGGTGACATTGGGTGGGATAGGTTCCTGTTATGCCAGTCTGGCCTTCTATCTTATAGCCATTTGACCTAGCTACAAACTGGGTGATAACAAGACCTTAAGAGGGTAAGTGATTACTTGTGATTCTTTAGAATTTTGTTTCTGTGATAAAAAACCATTAAGAGAATATTTCCAAGATCACCATACTTTTGTTGAGTTAAGCGGTTAGCAAGGTTGGCAGTGTGATAAATATTTTGAAAATGAGATCTAATATGGGTATAGGTTGGACAATCTAAGAGAAAGTGTTTTTCATATTAAACCTTCTTAGTGTCACAACGGTGACACACTCTTTCATCCCATGGAGTTTTAGGAATTGACCAACACCCACTTTCACTTTGGAGCTCATCAAAATTTGTTCTTATCTTAGAAATGATTATTTCTTCTTTACACTTGGAAAAACAAATAGATAATTTTGATGTTCTAGATTAGGTTTGATTACATCTTTATAATACCTCAATTTTATTTTTTCCTTTAACTCTTTATCACACCACATTTTATCCTTCAATTTTTATTTGACGTTTTTTTTAATAGTATCTTTATTCTTCAAAATGGTTTCTTCCATGATTCCCCAATAGTTTAGCAAAGACCCAGTGTCTTTATTCCATCCTCACTTGAGTTGATGGTGGTTATGACTTGATTTTGAATAAATTTTAGGTAGCCCCTTGTCTTCCATGTTGTTTAACTTATTCTTATATATTAGGTATCTAGTCATAGCCATGATCTCAATGGGGTAGAGGCTTGTTTCTAAGAGGAGGATGGGATAGGGCATATTTCCTTTAATTTTGACATTATAGGTTATAAAATTCTTTTGTATTTTCTCTATCTTTCTCCAGGATTCACGAGAGATACTACAACCCCATACTTCACATCCATAAAGAATAGCAGGTGTAACAAGAGTCTTAAAGAGGAGTTTCTTCTTATTCAAACCCGAAAGATTGGATAATTTACAATTGTTTTCAAGCCCATAATAATATTTCCATCCCCCAATAATCTTTTTCTCAATGCTATAATTCCAATTGATCTTGTGGTGAATATCAATTCCAAGATATTTGTATGAAGTCACTTACTCCAAGTTGTTTTTGTCATATACAATGGTATCATAAGGGATCTTATTGGATTTAATAATCATGACCTTATTTTTATCAATATTAATAGTCATACCCATATTTGAGAAAAAATACTTGAGGATTCTTTGTTGGTTTTCAAGATCACGGGGACTCCTTGTCATAAGAATGATATCATTGGAATAAAGAAGAAGATTTATGACTATACGAGTGAGAGTAGGGCCGACACAACCTGCTTTTTCCAAGCATTCTTCTAACTTGTCAATGTATATGCCAAAAAGGGTAGGGGACAAGGGAAAACCTTGTTTGAATTTGATATTGCAGTTAATCTCTTCTGACCAACCCTTAGTGTTTTTAAACTTAGAAATAATTTTCTCATATATCCTTATTGCAATATCCCTCAACTCAAGAGGCACTTTTATCTCTTCCAACATATTGCAAAGATTTTTCCTAGGAACCATGTCAAAAGATTTTCTAAAGTCAACAAAACAACAAAAAGGATTGGTTTTAGTATTGTGGAAATCCTATGCAATGATCCTAAAGGTAACAATATGGTCCACATTTGAATGATATCTCCTAAACCTAGCCTTGCCTTTATCTCTTTTACCATGACTTTGTAGCCAAAGGATAATATTATTTTCCAAAGGTATATAAACTAATGATTGTTTCCTTTGTCTTGAGAGGGAACCCATCATATGGATAACACACCCACTCCCCTTCTCGGGTCTTGGATTTATGTCTTTGTATGACAGCAAGGATGCTCTAATTATGACATCGAAATCCAAGTTAAGTATATTGGATTCTTTATTTGATGCATCTTTAATCATTTCATACATTAGTAAGTTACTTATTCTTTTATATGTTTGTTACAGGATTGGGAGGACAACCAATGCACTTGGAGAAGTGAGTCGCCTATCCACAAAAGGTATTCAGGTTACATCTTAATCCACCAATCCTTGCGATTATTTGCGTACATATTTATGCATTTCTTTAAATTTATGTTTTGACTAGACAGGGAGTCCTGGTATTTAAGGAACTCAAATTCTAACATCTTGATCTTTGTTCTATTGATGGTAATAAATATGTATATCAATGTTTGTCAATATACCTGTACTTTATTGTTTCAAATGTCTCTCTTTCATGAAAAAACATGTGTTAGGACTATTATTATTTTGTTCGACATAACAACAACATTTATAAGTAGTTTTGTTTATGCTTATATATATATTTATATTCATATATGTAAATTCAATTGTTTTTTTTCTTGTAAATAAAAATAGGTAATTATTATTAATGAGCTGTCACTATACAAAATTGATACATGTCACTCGCTTTCCACATGTTCCACCAAACTAGTGGATACTGAAATAGGTGGTCGCCTATTATGATTTCGACCAAAAAAGGGAATCCACCACCTGCATTGCCAATTGGAAACCAGAGCAGGTGGCAGATGGTAGTGTTGACATAGCTGTTTGTGTAATCTAAGAAAACTAATAAAATATGAAAAATTAAAACTAGGAAAGAAATGAGTAGAGTAAGAGACCAAGTTGACAAGAAAAAAATTACCATCACCATGCCAGTGGAGCTCAAAGAACTGTGAAAATTTAGACATTGTAGGGTTTGTGAGAACCATGGAATTTGTCGTCTAGAGGACCACTATGAAGGATGTCATTGTTGTGTTTAAGCACAAATGGTTGAGTGTCGGTCGGGCACCTCTGCTTGGCTGGTGCATTTGAGAGTGCATTGAACAATATATCAATGTGGTTGTTGATGAGGGTGTCTCGATGGAGTTGGTATTCCATATAACCTATAATGTCAAAAATAATATCCAACTTCTCTGGGATGAAGAGGCTGGGTGGAGTCTAGTTGAATTCCTCAATTTTGTTCAATGATGGAGGCACCACGATGGGGAACTCCTCCTGAATAGTGCAAGTGGAGCCCTCCATGGTCATCGCTTCTCTTGTAACAACCCCACTGATGTTGGGTTGAATGTGTGTATCCGAGACTGTGTGAAGGAATTCCTTTGGGAATTAATATTGAAAAATGCAAGTGGCACCATCCATAGCCACCTCTATACCTGTAAAAACCACACTGGTGTTGGGGCACAAGTAATCATTTGGGACCGTGTAGAGGAGGGATTCTGGTGGAACCTGAATTGGTTCCTCTGGGAATTCCTCCTCCACGAAGGCTACTGGAGGAGTATGAGGACGTGCAATTTGTTGAGTCCAGGAAATTGACAGATCTCGCTCCAAATTATTCATATGTCTCTACCTAGTTGCACGAATATACCATGCAGAACCTCGCCTGAGATTTCCTCTCTCTCTTGGCATGCTAGAGCCTGGGGGGAGAAGAATGAACTAGACCAAAACCATGAGAACCGATTGTGCCAAAACCAAATTCTCAAGTAGAGCGAGGTGATAGAACGTTGAGCATAAGTGTTTAAATCCATGGCCAAGATGGATAGTTAACCGAGGGGCAAACATGGCCGCTATGCTACCACTCTTACTTAGCATCCCCATCCTTCCATTAATCATCAATGCCTCCATTAATCTAATGCGGGGGGGGGGATGTCCTCCCTTCCTATGCAATCTTTTATGGTTTCCCTCCATTCAAGATTGGGGTGAGGGATGGAGGATGACCATAGTTATGGTTAATTTCATGGGAGGGTTGTGTGGCGTCCCTTGGTCTATGTGGCACCCCATCCGGGGATAAAACATTTGAAGCACCTGAGGGTGAGATTTGGTCCACTTGTGTGTAAATGGGTCATGCTACCATTTAATATAGTATCTCTGGGTGCAACTAGATGTCTAACCACTACCTCAAGGTCCCCCCATGGCTCCAAATAAATCCCTCACAAGAATTGAACCTTTCCCAACGATGAAAAGATCCTTTCTTTCCACCATTAGATACAACCCATTTTGTATATAAAAATTACATTGTTAATAACATACTACTACATTATTTTACACAATGGAAACCCATATCAACTAATATGGCTATACATTTATTTCAAACAGATTTTGTTTCTAAATGCAATAACATAAGATATGGAAACAACTATAGAAATAATAAAACAACATTAGCATAATACCAACAATTTAAATACACAACTGAAATAAATATCTAAAAAAGATGATGTTGGGAAACAAATGGAACAACCATGTTCCACCCAATCCTAAAACAAAACAACCACAATCACTTGGCCTGATCACCCCCTATCCTGACCATGAGTGCATGCGGGAGAACTGAATTATCCTCCTCATATATAGCCAACATCAACAGATTAGAATGTGCTTTGCCTCACACTACAAGTGCTCATAACAAAAAATAGCTCTCAATTCCTCAACATACTAAGCAACGTCTTGCCTCCCACATATAATGTGTATATTATTGTGGCTTGGCCTTTCCATTCCTTTCCCTCTTTGGGGAAATTCGAAGCTTTAGAAATACCTTATTTTAATGGGCTTCTAGTGGTTAAATTCAACTTCTTCCACTTGCAAAAATCAGCCCTGAGGTAACTCAAACCCATTCCCCAGTCAAGGAGTCATCGTCAATTATTTTTAACCTAGTTGTTCCATTTGTCTTCTAGAATTTAATTTATTAAAAGTGAAATATTTTCCCAACAGTCATCAAATAATTAATTACATAATCTAAAATTCTTAATTCATATTTTCCATAAATGGAAAATAATTTCCAAATCCGAATGTTAAAAAAAAGGAAATTTATTTCTAAATTCAACTTAGAATTTATTTTTCTAAAATTTGAGGATATTACATCCTCTCCCCCTTAAGTAAAACATTGTCCTCAATTCTCATTCATCTCTTGGAATAGGATTGGATAATATTTCAGCAAATCTTCCTCTAATTCCCAAGTGTCCTCCTTAGGGATAAAGTTCTTCCATTGCACTTTTACTTGGGCGATGGATCTGTTTCGAAGTATAGTTTCTTTTTGGTCTAGAATGTGCAGAGGTTCCTGTTGGAACTCACCTTCTGGTTCCACTTGCACCATGTTCCAATAAATGATGTGAGTAGGATCATGAATATACATTTTTAGTAATGAAACATGAAAAACATTATGAACTTTTAAATTTACAGGAAGTGGTAGTTGATATGCCACGGGGCCAATTCGAGTTAAAATATCGAAGGGACCACAAATCCTTAGCACCAAGTTGGAACAATTTCCTAGCTTTAGAGAACTCCTTCTTTCTTTGACTTTTCGATACACATGTTCCCCAATTTGACATTCCTTGTGTCTTCTTTTAAAATTTTCATAGATTTTTTGTTGGTCTAGGGCCTCTTTTGAGTTTTGTTGTACTCTTTTAACCATTATCTCCATCTCATGGAGAATTTTTGGTCCCACCATAATTCTGTCAACTGGATTATCCCAACTAATCGAGGTTGTGCATTTCCTTTTGTATAATACTTTGAAGGGACTCATCTTAGTTGATTTATTATCACTGTTATTATAAGAAAAATCAACAAAGTGCAGGTACTCCTCCCACTTAGTTGGTTTCATCCTTACGTACATTCACAACATGTCTTCGATAATATGGCTTGCTCATTATGTTTCCCCATTCATTTTTGGATGGTAGTTTGTGCTAAAATTTAGGTTAGTATCCAAACCTGCAAACAATTCTTTCCAAAAAATTGACATAAATTTCACATCTCTATCAGAAATCACCATCTTATAAATTCCATGAATCTAAATATTTCTTTCATAAAAATTTCAGCGATATTAATCGCTTTTTAAGTAGATTTCATAGGTTTAAAATGTGAAGATTTTCTTAGTTTATCAATCCCTACAATAATCGAGTCATTTTGTCTTTGAGTCTTAGGAAAACCTATGATGAAGTCCATCAAGACAATCTCCCATTTCCATTCTGGTATAGGCATAGGTTTTAACAGACCTTCTAGATGTTGATGTTCAACCTTTACCTGTTGATAATCTAAACATTTAGACAAATATTCAGTTGTTTCATTCTTCATGTTAGGCCAATAAAACAATTTTCTTATGGCTATTATCGTTTTTTGGTATCTTGGGTGACAAGAATATGGATTTTTTTCTAGTCATCAAGAATTGTTGTCATTAAATCAGTAGAGTTAGGTACATACAGATGATTCTTGAACCTTAACAGTACATTTTTATCGATAGTCAGATCTTTTCTGTTTAATGTTTATGCATTTCCTTTCAATTGTGTTGTTTTTTTAATGTAATCTTCATCATTACTACTTGCATATTTTATTCTTTGTTAGATATCATTTTCTACTTTGTTGATACTTACTTCATAGAGTATCTTAGTCCTTCGGCTTAGTGCATCTATAACTTTGTTTTCTTTACCTTTGATGTGTCATACCTCAAAATAAAAATCACTTAATTAGGATAACCATCTTGCTTTCCCTGCATTGAGATCTGGTTGACCGAACAAATAGTTTCGGGGTTTCGGGGTTCAGGATTTTCGTGAATACAAAAGTCAATCATCAACACACAACAAATCCCTAAATTGCGAAAGGTGATTAGTACTTCGGGAATTCGAAGTTCAGTATTTCGCGAGTGCAAGTGCCGAAACAATATATACAAACCTCCAAAATGCGAAAAAAGAAAGGTGGGTCCCGCACTTCGGGATTTCGGGGTTCGGAACTTCACTAGTTCTGGTGTCCAAACATCGACATAAACAAATTTCCAAAATGAGAAAGAGGAAAAGGTGAGACCCGCACTTCGGGGTTTCAAGGTTCAAGGTTTCACAATTTTCATACTCAACATACAACATCACACAACCACTCCCGAATTCCGAAAGGGTGAAAGGATGTGGGACAACACTTCGGGATTTCGGGATTCGGGGTTTCGGGGTTTGCAACTACCAAACAACAACACATAGCAACTCCCGAATTCCGAAAGGTGAAAGGATGTGGGACAATACTTCGAGATTTAAGGATTTGGGGTTTCGAGGTTTGCAACTACCAAACAACAACACACAACAACTCCTGAATTCCAAAAGGCGAAAGGATGTGGGAAAACACTTCGGGATTTCGGGATTAAGGGTTTCAGGGTTTGCAACTACGAAACAACAACACATAACAACTCCTGAATTCTGAAAGGTGAAAGGGTGTGGGACCAACTCTTCAAGATTTCGAGATTCGTGGTTTTTAAATGCCAAACCTCCAACATAAACAATATTCTGAAAGGATGTGAAGAAGAGAAGGTGGGACCCGCATTTCGGGGTTTCGAGGTTCGAAACTTCATGAGTTCAAGTGCCACAAACCTATTATGTAACCAACTTCTGAAATGCGAAAAGAAATTTGGACTAAGTTTTCCTGTTGAAAAGAATTAAGGTAATAATTCAATCAAAACGCAAAGGAAGAGAGTACTCTGCTTCTACGGTAAGTATTCAGACTATTTTCCTCACTCCCTCTCTTTATCCTTTGTGGGTACTCTTGATTTTCATTTTCTCGGAGAAATCTTACTTTAGTTTCTATAAGACGAAAGGTGTAGAAGGATACAATATACCTTTACCTCACAGAATTCCAAAATCCTAAGGACTTAGGAATTTTACACGCACAGAAGGGCACAAAGGATAAAATTTTCTATATAAGGTAAATTCTATAATATTCACTTAGAGCCTCTTTTAATCAATGCATTAAACGTCAACAGTACTAGATCTGTGCATCTTTGTAAATACATGATTGAGAATATCATTCCGTCCGAGATTGGTCATTATAAATGATGTTCCGAGGGATCTGAGATTGGTTTCCTGGGGATTTATCTACAGAGAGGATCTACCTCATTGTTGTTAATCTCCTCCTTTCCTTACTTACTTATAGAAATATAATTACAGATTTCCTTCACATATATTCTCCACAACAAACAAAAATGGAAAATGTTATAGTTCTGATTTAATCAATACAATGCATCAGAAAAATCATTCAAACATAGAATGGAGATCATTCCAGTTCGGATTTAATATGACATCAAAATAAAAACATAGCCATTCATAATCAAGAGGGGTAGATCAACATATCTGAATCCAATCCATGGGAAGACAAAGGGAACAACCATGTTCCTCCCAACTATAGAATAGGGTAGCCAAGGTCACTTGCCTGATTCACCCCCTAGCCTGACCATGAATCCATGAGGGAGAACTTGGAAACTGCTCCTCAACAATGTCCTTCAATTCCAATAGCTATCCTCTTACCTCACACTTAGTCAACAATGCTCATAACAGCAAGGCAATTCTTTTTCAGCAGAATCCTCTTGCCTCACACTCAAACTGCAGTGTTCATAATAGCAAGGGAGCTCCAAAATCCTTTCCCAGCATATTTGGCAGCATCCTCCCTCCTCGCATATGCTATTTATCAATTTTTTGCCTGGGTCTTTTTCCCTCCTTTGGGGATTTTCGTAGCTCCCTTAATCCATGATTTTCAGGGGCTACCAGTGGCCAAATCTCTGATTTTCCACTTGTCATAATCAGCCTAGAGGCAGTTCCAACATGTTCCCCACTCATGGAGTCATGGCCAGCTGATTTTTTAACCTGGTTGTTCCATTTGTCCTCCTGCAGTTAATATAATTATTTTGTTGTGATACAAGTGTCATAGTCAAATAGTTAGTTGAGTCCAAACAAATCTCTTCTCAATAGTCACAATAATTAAATACAATTATTAAATTCAAAATTCAAAATTGCCATAAATGGAAAAAAAATTCTAGATTCGAATTTGCCAAAAATTGAAATAAATTTCCAGCACACAAAAATAAAAAATATTTTATTTTTAGGGGATGTCACAGTTTACATCACTGTTGTCGGTTAGTAACATAAATTTTGTTCCCATTAAATAATGTCACCACATTTTCAATGCATGAATTACGACTATTAATTATAAATCATGAATCACATAATTGTGTTCATGTTCTTTTAGTTTACCTGATTCATAACACATGACGTGTCCATCTTATGTTAGCACACCTCCCAATCCTTCTTTACTTACATCCACACACACTGTAAAATATTTATCGAGATTTGCTACCTTAAGGATAGGTGTTGTAGTAATAGTATTTTTAGTTTATCAAAGTGGTCTTGACACTTTTGCGACGAATTAAACTTTATTCCCATTTTATGTAGTTATGTAATTGAGTACGCGATTCTGGAAAATCCTTGGATAAATCTCTAGCAATAATCGATAATTCCGATAAATTATCTGATGTGAGCCACATCCTTAGGGATAAGCCATTTCATAATGGATTTTATCTTTTCTGGATCAACTGCGATACCATCTTTGGATATTATGTGTCCTAAGTACTGTATATTTCTTTGGTAGAAGTCGCACTTATCAAACTTAGCATACAACTTATGTTCCCTTAAATTATGCAATACTATTTTCAGATGTTCTTCATGTTCTTCTTTTGCTTTTTAGTAAACTAGAATATCATTGATAAAAACAAGCACAAATTTATCCAGATATTGGCTGAATATACTATTCATCAAGCACATAAAGGTTGTTGGTGCATTAGTAATCCTGAACAGAATTACGACAAACTCATAGTCTCCATAACATGTTCTAAATGTTTTTTTATTTATATATTCATCCTTTATTCTGACTTGGTGATAACCAGACCTTAAATCTAACTTAGAGAATATATTTTCTCCTCCAACCTCGTCAGAGAGATCATTAATTCTGGGTAAGGGATACTTATTCTTCATCGTCATTTTATTCAATTGTTAATAGTCAATACATAATCTCAAAGTACCATCTTTCTTCTTAACGAATAAAACTGGTGTTCCCCAAGGTGAAACACTTGGTCTGATATATTCCTTATCTAGAAGTTCTTGTAACTGAATTTTTTGTTAATTCGGGTAGACTCATTCTATACAGTGCCTTGGATACTTGGGCAGATCTAGGTAGTAGATCGATAGATACATCTATCTCTCTTTGTGGAGGTAGTTTTGGTATTTCCTCTACAAATACATCTTTGAACCCACATAGGACTGCCAAGTCTTCTAAACTTGGTTTTGTTTATTCCCTTAGGATATTAGTTACTTGTATAGCATAAATTTGGAAACCTTTGTTCATACATTTATTAAATTGCATTGTTGATATTTTCCTAACAGAAACTGGTTTTCGGATTCCTTATACTGTTTTAACTGTGTTATTTTCATCTTTATACACAAATGAATTTTCGTAATAGTCTAATTTCAATTTGTGTTTCTCTAACCAGTCCATTGAAATAATTATATCGTAAGACCCTAAAGGTAATATGTTCAGATTTAACTTTGTTCTTTGACTATCTATGTTTAGTTTACAATTAGAAATAAAATATGTTACCTTTCTTTTGTTCCCAGTTGCTAACTGTACTAACTAGGACTTAAGATGATTTACCTTCTTTAACTTGTTCAATTCAAGTAAAGTTGGAGTAATATAACTCAGACTAGATCCTGGGTCAATAAGTATAGAAACATTGTGGGAATGAATTTTAACTTCAACTTCCACAATAGTGAATTGATGATCTGCATGTTTTCCATCTAGAGATGCATTGATTTTATGCACTCTTCTAGAAATTTATCCAACCATTGAAGCCTCATGAAGGTTATGGATTGAAGTTATTTCCGTGGGAGTTAAGTGTGGGAAATGCCTCCTCAGGTGGGGTTCTCCACACTCCCAACACTTCAATGGTTCCTTGATATTGTCCCCAACTTTCTTGAATCCTATATTAACTGGTCTATTTCCCCATTGTGCATTTTGTGTATTAGAATGATAATCATTCTTTTGGAAACTTTTTGCTATGTTACAGAAAGGGGTTGGTTGGAAGCCATTCTTGCACTGATTCATTATGTCTCGTTTCTTGTCTTTCCATTCCTTGGGAATTTTAGATCTATGTTTGTATTGATCATAACACATTCTAGCCTTTATAAACACTTCATTTAAAGACTTAGGATTGTCAAATTCAATTATTTCCTTGTATGACTTTGGTAGACGGCTCAAGAACCTTCGTATATTTACTTTGTACTCTTTGATGTAGAGTAAAAACCTCAACAAATCTAGGAATTTATTTATCATATTGTCCATGGACATTTTTCGTATTCGCATCTCATAAATTCCTTAGTTTTTCTTTTGTAATAACTTTCTGATAAGTACTGCTTCCTGAAATACTTTTTGAATTATGACAATTCCATTCTTTTTTCTTTCAATCCCTTGGCTAATTTTAGGTCTTTCCACCAGATACTAGATTTTTCTTTTAAGTTGTAAATGGCCATTCTGACTTTCATATTACTAGAGTAGTTATAAATCTGGAAGTATTTCTTTACATATAGTAAACATGCTTCAACCTCCTCACCAGTTTTTGAGTCTCCATCAAAGATGGAAGGTTTTATTTTCTTGAATTCACCTTCCAGATGGTCCACTTGTTTTCTTTTTCTTCCTGAAGGTGCTTTGTTTTCTATCATGTGTGTATCTTCAGAAGAAATATCCTCTTTTTATGTTTCATGACTAGAGTTCTTGGAGGATTTTTTCTGACCTCTTTCTCTTTTTCATCGTCCTTTGGACTTTTCTTTGTTACTATACTATGTAGCAACATTTCATTTATTTTGAGCTGATCTTCATGTGCTTTCTTTAGCTTTTCGTTATTTGGTTTAAATACTTGTAATTCCACAATGAGGTTTCACATCGTCTCCAAGACTTGAGTGGATGAAATTCCTTCACTGTTATGTTCTGGGTCTCTACGAAGTTCCTAGTTTGGATTCCCTTCAGGCTTGTCTCCTTCTTCATTCTGTGATGGCATTTTCACAAGAGACAAATTGTTTTTTTTTTCCTGTTTGTAATGATAAATGTGTTTGTTAGATTTTGTTTCAAGGAAAAAAAATAAAATTATGGTGTTTCCCTGAGGTCGAAGCAACCTGTAGCTCTAATACCATATGTAATGTACCCAAATTTCACAAATTTTAAAACAAAAATATCCGGAAAATTGAAGTCTATTATTCACGAAAAATGTCGTGTCACAAGAATAATTACATCTTAAACCAGTAATTATATACCTAGTAAATGTATCATTAACATTTCTCATTCTAAAAGGTTACAATATATGTTAATATCCATACATCGTTTTCTATTAAACATCGTTATTCAAATTAGCATTGCAATGTTAATGTAGTAATGGCTTGGCCTATCAAGGTCCATAGCCTAGGCATAACTTGTGTGACCCATTCATATAAGCCATAACTATATTTCTAAAACATATAACAATGCATTTTATAAACTTAATACCTATACACTAGATACACCTTATGAAATTCAAAACTTAAGCACTAG
>ML781983.1:301793-319797 GCA_009831015.1 Picea engelmannii
CAGAAATTAATTTCTAAATTCAACTTAGAATTTATTTTTCTAAAATTTGAGGATATTACACCCGGGCCTTAAAAAAATCACAACATGGGAACTATATGGAAATTAGGGTGCTAACTAGGCTGCCAATCGAGGTTAGGCACTACTGTGCAAGTTACAACCTCCAAAAATAAAGTGGTTAATGCCACAAGTTGATGGGATTGAACCTAAATTTTTCTGATGACATGATGAGTGGTTAATGATGAAAAACCATTATGGAAGAAAAAACTTATTTTAAAGTTTTAAGCGTGTCAAGTAAAGCAATGCATATAGATTCTGAGAAGAAAAAAAATTAAACAATGGCTCAAACATATAGTACACAGAGATTTATGTTGGAAACCCATAACCGAGAGAAACCAACCTTCGTTGGTGCCACACCTCTCAAATCTTCATTGTATTAATTTCACCATTCGAAATACAATATGTAAAAAATATTTTAGGTATTCTGTATCTACCAAAACCCTAATCCATTAATATGTTTTTAATTTAGAAAATCGCTAAAAATAGAAAAAAACGTTGAAATGGAAAAAACTGCCCAAAAAACAAATTTTAAGGTGCTTCCTCGAACGCTCCGTGTAACCAAGGGGGGGAATCCTACTATTGTCAGATGTGGTTGTCAAATATGATGCACCCCCCCACACACATGAAAAGAATATAACACCTCGCCAACACTATCCCTATATGTTATTTTGAGACACATACCTCAAGTTTAGTGGATGTCCTCAAAATCTCAAAACAATGCGACTATGGTCATGTAACAAGTCAACAATAGATCCCAATGTCAAAATTCCATGGAATAAAACTCATAAAATTGAAAAGAAATTATAAAAAATGAAAAATCTAGAAGCAACTTACTTGGTTGTTGGTGTGAAAAAGGTTTTTATTCACCCAAAAAATGTAGAAAAAAAAATTGATGGTAGAAAAAATATTTTTCACACTTACCCTTGTTGAAACTAGAGATATTTGGAAAAAACCATCATTCCATCTAGATCTCCTAGGGTATATTATGGGATATTAAACCATCGAATTTCCCAAATGTCAACTCCTAATAATTCTCGAGTCCCTTCTCTATCATTTTATTGGTGTTTTTTTTTTTTTTTTTCACTAGCCAATTTGTTTTTTGGACAAACCCGCAAGAAGGTGGACTACGTGTTCATGAGTAGTATTTGGGCTCAACGATGATCAATCATAGGATTTTAGTGGGATAGCTCACTTCCAATCTCTCTGGTGTGAAGGGCTTAGGTGCAACCTCCCATAACATTTTTAGAACTACTAAGTTTCTTCAAGAATTTTTCAATTTTGTCTCATGCGTGTTAAGGAAAATATATGAAATGATGTTACTCAAGAATTTTCAGTTTCTTCTTGTATAAATAAAAACAGACTGGAATTTCACCCTAGGTTTATAGACATCAAAAATAAAATCCTAACTCACTAGTATCAATTACAAGTGCTTAGGCTAGTCTTTTTCACAAATAAAAGCTTGCTGGAAAATTCATTTTAATATGATTTTATGAATATAATAGTTGTTGAAAACAAGTGTAAAGACAAAAGTAAGACATATTAGACATAAATAAATCCTTTATTTCATTCCAATTCACCAAAGAGTCATTCCCTTTACAAAATCTCATACAACAATTTTGGACCAAAGTCAAACTTACAAATCCTCGATGGAACATACAAAAGAACCTCTGACAAAAAACCAAAACTGAACTCTAAAAGACAGATCAACTTGCCATAGATTTCTGCCCACTCGAATCTGCACAATATCCTTTGTCAATCATGAAAACTAATTCACAAACAGACAAGTCTACATAGACTATCAAAGATAGATCAACACCTCTAAAAAACAAGTGTTTGAATGATGTAATTCATCCCTGAATGTTGTTGTATAAAATAAGAACCTTCTATCTTAAAAGAGAATTGGTCTTGTGATAAATTAAGGAATGAATGAAAAATGAACTATCTCGACATAAACTCAAAGAGGAAACCTTAGTATGCTTCTCCTTCTATCCTCCTCTTGTTCCTCCCTTTCCTTTTTCCTTTAAGCAAAATAGAATTGGTTGAAGTAGTTGAACCAACTCATTAGTTATGTTAACTAAAATTCAACCAACTTTTAGTTAAGGGGGGAAAAGTCATAAATCATAATAAGGGTTTTGAATAAATAATAACTAGTAGGTGGGTCCCCTTGTGACTCCCTTTAGCTCATAACAATCATAACATAACTAGTTAGTTAAGAAAAACAACACTCCTTGTCACTCACCTCATCAGATTAACATTTAAAAATTAACCTCATTGATATTTGAAATTATTTCCAAAAGTGCATTACTCATATATCCAAAAACAATATATGTTGTCCAAAAATCTGAAGTCAACTATCATCAACAATAGATAAAAAAAAAATCAAAATCCATATTTCCCACTCTGAGATGTAATATTTCATTGATTGTTGTTGTCAACCTTTGATTTTTTTGTATTTTCCTTTGGTTGTGTTGTTCCTTTAGGCCTAATCTCGTTGATCACGTGAGAACAATCATCCCTCAAATGCATCCGATAATACACAGATTTATCAGAGCCATTGGAGGGTGAGGAGGGGGAAACAATGGATTTTCCTTTGTCAAGGGCATGGTGGGCCTCGGTTTCTAACCTTTTTCTAGCATGAGAGGACTGAACTGGTGAGTGCACAGGTGAAACTTGGAAAATGGGGTTAATAGGTGGGGGAGAAGGTAGGGACAAATTGGTCCAACCACGATGTTGGGAGACTGTCGGGTGGACAATATCTTTCCATTCATCATTTTCGGGAACCTCAGGTTGCAATGAGACATGATGGGGCATGAGAATACAAGGGTTTTGTGGAGATTGGAAAGGATTCATTCCAGGCCTAGGTTGGATCATTTATTTCCTAATCCAATTGAAAAATCTATCCTGAAACAACTAGCCTAAATCTTGCGAGTCAACATCAAATTGTATGGAGAACCTTGTCCTTCTTGGGCCTCTATTCCAATTATATCTCCCTTGGTTTCCTTTGCCATGGCTATCCCAACTGAAAAAACTGATTCCTACATGCATGATGGATTAGCAAATATTATTTTAAACAACCATACATGATAACTCTTTAAAAATATGAACATATCAGGCGCATGCAATCCAATCCATAAAAATTGTTTAATTATCATCAATGAGAAGGGGGTGAACAAAAGGTCCTAGGATATGCGAGGGGCTTGTAATAATAGGGAAAATGATAAAATGAGGGGAAAGAAACACGGTTACTACTCAAATACCACAAAAATCAATTGTAATGCGACAAAAAAGAAAACCATTGTAATCCAACGACTTTAAACTGCTTCAATACATAAATTTTCTTGACTATAATTAATTTTAGAACATGGAGTGAAAAATGAATGTGGGAAGGCAAGGGGGTTGTAACTAGCGGAAAGTGAAATAATGGTAGGGAAAGAGAGTTATTATTATTCATAAAGTTAATTAAGTGATCCATAAAACCATTCTATATAGAAATCTACCAACCAAATTACCACTCTGACCCAAAAAACCACTACTGTGCATAATCCCATTAACTTTCTCACTGCTTGAAATTAAATACTTAACAGAGTGTCATCAAACAAGACAATATGAATTCCACAACAATCTATAGGGGATTTGTGTTCCTCTTATTTATCCATTCAACATCTTATAAAAATTCCCAAATGCATAAAAAATAAACTATTTCCAGTATGTTCAACATCAAAATCAACCACTGCCCACGAATCATTCCAATCGTTAAATGAAAAATCAAATACCGTGCTCGGTTTTTTCTTTTAATCATTTAATAATTTAATTGCAATGAAGTTATACTGTCACAACACCAGTGCCTATCACTGCTAAAAATCATGGTATCCATTTAACATACATAGTGGACAATTGACACCACAATTGATATTCAATATTGCAAGATCTTGACTTGCCATTTAAACACACAGACAACAATCACCACTCCAACTCACGCTACGTTGTAGAAACCACAAAACCATTTGACCAATGCAAGTGTATTTTTGTGATTGTACAAGTCCAATTTATTTATCTCTAAACATTCAAAATACTGGGCTATACATCAAATACAACAAGGCATCAACAACAGGCCCAATTTTACAAAAAAAATCGATCAAAATGCAACAAAGCCATGTTCAAAAACCCGTAACCTTAATTAATGGTGCAATCAATTAATATCGATAAAAAAACATTGGATAACCATGCCACAATTACCACGATTACAACATTCCCATTTGAAAATTTAAACACACAACCACAATATTATTAGCTCAACCTATCGTGTCAAGTTATCAATCCAACACAACGAGGCAACAATAGTATTGCTCAATTCATTCAAACTGCAACAAAACCATATTGTGTAAAAACTTGTACCCATCCTTGATGATGCATTCGAATAACCATAGCATGTATAGTGGATGGAAATTCCATAAACACCTCAAATGAAATAACCATTTGGCCATTTAAACACACATAGTTACAGTAATTGTTGATTCATGTGTAGGAACACCACTAATACCAATGCATGATGCACGAAGCCTCATTATGCATCAATCAATTGTAACTAATGCCTTGTTAACATTTCGATAATCCCATTGCAACAGACATTGACTGTGTATCAACCCCATTTTCTAATCAACTAATTTCATTGCTGAGCTTATCAAATTAACTGTCCTAATAACAAATTTCAGTGTCTATAACCTAAAACCACTATCAGGATAATCAATAGAGATCTGTCGACAATAGAAAATTATCAAAATGCATGAACAATCTATAATCATCAATCATGTATCCCACATGACCAAAAAAAACAAGAGTTTCCTTTACCAAAAATGAACTTGTAGTAATTAAGGATTGGCCCTATGGACCAACACAGGGAGACACAGGGTCGACTCATGACAACCGATGAAAACCACCAAGACCATTGGTGCACACACATATTATACCACAAACATTTTTGCAGACACGGTGACAATCATGTGATAGAGGAGACTATGAACAAAGGGGAAAGGCTCCATTTTGATTCTATAGTGACACCTAGAAAACATAGGGTATAACCCTTGTGGACTTTTGAATAAACCAACAATGATGAGACAGGACAGGGTCGATACATAACAATTACATTAAGAAAGAACTTTGGCAAACAATCCTCACAACCCCCTGTGTGACATGAAAGAACTCATACCCAAGTGAAGAAAAGAGCAGTGACACAATGCGTTCAAAACCCCATAACAACAAGGACTAGATATGGAATACGAAGGCGTGGAGACAACCAACCACAATAAAACAAATGAAAACCTCCGACTAAAACCATAAAGAATGACAGAGAGCCTTTATGGCTACCAATACTCAAAATGGTCAATAACTATGTGACTTCAAACTTCATTCCCATAGAAAAACACCAACAATTCATTCCAAAAAAAAGAAAGTCACAAATTAACACAGTTTCTATACTTAAGGAAATCACAAACCAAAACATTCAAGCAAATATATATTTAATAACCAAAGCAGACTCATGGATGGCCGAAATGAAATACCTGTAACCAAGAGCACCTTAAAAACACGAATTGGCTGAGCGGTTCTTCCTCTGCTCAAAAGGCAGAGTCTAACCACAACAACATAGTTGAACAATAACTAAACTAGGATGGAGGCCAGTGGAATGAGTAAGGGTGATGTGCAGTAAATGCATGTCACCTCCACCCCCACTCAATTAACCCCCCAGTACACGCTAGCCATTAATCCAGTAACCATTCATTTAAACCATGCATTGGAATCAACATTTATCACTTGTCAAACGCGCCACCCACATCATATATTTCCAAACCATACCATATGAATATAAACTATATAGCTCAATAAAATCACATAGTTATTAATCTTGCTAGCTAAGATTTATAACAATCATTATAATTTCCATGCATGTAGTGTAGTATAATATAACCTCTTCCTTTTGCATTTTGTTTATCCTGCCTTTGCCTCTTTTCAATTATTCTTATGTATTGTTACTAACCTATCTATTCTGTAGGTGTCAAAGTAAAAAATCCAGGAACATATAGAAATGTTAGCAATGAACAACATACACCATCATAACATGAGATCAGAGCTTAGAACATAACATGTTTTACCCATCGTCTACTAGTCGCAATTAGAACCAACACATAATAGGTCTTATTCATATGCCAATCAAACCAAGATTTAGTCAACCATGTAAGTTATGTCAAACAACATCACAACCATTAAATGAGAACCAGATCAGATGTCCAATATACAAGGGGGTCCCACCTACTAGTATTATTTATCCTGTTAGCTTATAATAATAGGCTTAGCAATACTTTGCGGGCTAAACTTCATTGCGATTTTAATCGTCAACAAACTGGCGACTCCATAGGGAAATTTGTTTTCAAAAAATTTGGAACTTAGAACTCATGGTTTCATAGACCAAGAGCAACAGATCAAGGAGATATAACCAGAAAGATTACACAACAGGGGGAAGTGAGCGAATTTAATGGAAAAAAGATTGGGAATTTGGGAATAATTCATGAAAAGTGTCAAGTATGAGGGGTTTTACCACTGTATGCATAATCATTCAACAATAATTGGCTCTTAACTTCAAGGAGAAAATATTTAGACTTTCTCTTAAAAATCTCAATGGATGAAGAAATGGAAAGAAGAAGCGGGAGATAACCAGTTCTCTTTATAAAACAAAAGTGAAAGTAGATAGAAAATTCAAGTATGCTTCAGGGAAAACATCGCAAACACTATGTAATCTTGATTGATATTGACTAACAATGCTTTGCAGGAGTGTCATTGTAGAAGGATTGATCCAATCATCCTATTTTGACCAAAATAAACTAGAATATAGTAAGTAATAAAATCATGACAGAATTAAATTTGCAAAAATGAACCAGCATAAATCAATGACAGGACGTGAAAGAAGTAGGAAAAATTAAAACAGAAAGCAAAAATCAGACTACTGTAACACGGAAAAGAAAAAGCACAAAAAGGAAAACAAAGCTAGGCTACTAGTGTACATAAAATCTAAACAACACTAGAACGTTTCATGTGGGTCCCTCACAATGTTTCAAGCAATAACCGTTAGTGTTGTAGGAAAACAATTGCTTCAGTAAATCCCGTAGAGTTCTAGAGTTAGTATGCAGGACAAAAATAATTTTGAAAGGACCCAGAAATAACACTTGGAACTCCAGGGTAGTTATCATCCTTTTAACGCATATCATTAGATCATCAAGGTAGATGTGGATGCTGATCAATTCATCGAGAGTAGCGTGGATAGGTTTTTTAAAAGTGGTACGTGCATCAGGTAATCCCGAAGGAAAGAATTTATAAGACATAGTACCACAATTTGTGATAAAAAGTGGTTTTGTGAACATCTTCCCCTTTTACCTTGATTTTATTGTAACTCAAAATTTCATCAAGTAAGGGCCTCAACTGTGACTCTGCAACCTACTGCAGAATTATTTCTATATTGAGGGGAGGAAAATTATTTCTCATAATAGCTTGACTGAAAGTGCGAAAACTAAAGCAGGTTCTAATAATTCTTTGAAACATGCACCCAATTTGAAACCCATTTAGAGTGGACTAGGAAAATGATCCCAGCCTTTAAGAAATTTCCCAAATCCGTTTGAGAAGTTGCATTAAGTTAATAGCTAATAAGTCTTTGTTTTTTCCTAGATGGTTTTATAGTATGTTGAATAAGACCAGGATCAAAACCATGAAGATCCTCATAAGACCAAGCAAAAAAAATTTAAATCCACCAAGTAGCTTGGAAAACCTCATTTCTTATTTATCAAAACATTGGACACTTATTTTAACACTCTTTGAATATTCAAGTGCCCTAATGTTCATGGAGATGATTTCATCCACCTTCTTTCTTGACTCCCGTTCTCTCCTTTTCTCTTTATTTCCTACATCACTCAATGAAAACAAACTCTCTAGAGGAGTTAATCCCTTAGAAATATTGTTGTCTTCTATGGATGTCATTTCCTTGGGATTAAGAGGTTCATATCGAATGAAATCACAAAATATATCGTCGTTAGGGAAGGCCTTCCAAGATTCTACATTGTCTGGGATATGTGGACGATATAGATATTAAAAATAACAATCAAGCCTATGAGGAAAATGTTGTTGATTAGAAGAATATGCAAAGACAACTATTCGATCAGCCATTGAATTCAACTCCCTCTTAACATGAGTGATGTTGAAAGACAAAAGGTTCAAGATAAGTTCCCAAACTGTTCGGTTGCATTGTCCCCTCAAATTGTTGCTAGGAGAGCATACCTTACGTATTAGATCCACAACAAGATCAGAATCTCCAAAAACTTAAAGGTGTCCACAACCGATATTAAGGGAATTTTCAATGCCTAATAATAAAGCTTTGAATTTAGTGACATTGTTTGAGAAATCAAACTCCAACCTGTAAGACAAATTATGAATTCTCCCTAAAGGGGAAACCAAGATAATGCCAACCCCATTACCTTCATTAGAGCATGAACCATCAAAGTGAATATGCCACATATCATCATTTAAATTGATTCATTTTGAAGGAGTATTATCCTCCTCTGTGAAGATGGAATACACACCTATGTCCTCTTCGATATAGTTTACACTAGATTGAGTAACACTCTCTATGTAGTGTGAAATCCTTCCCTCTCTAAGGAATATAATTTTCTTACCATTCTGAGGTATGGATAAATGCATCTCGTCGAGTGAGAGGTACCCACCTATTAAGGATTGTCAATCTTTTCCAAAGATAATTGAGTAATTTCATATAGACATATCAATTAACTGAATGTTGAGGGTTGTCCTTATTTCAGGATGAGCACATAAAACTAATGTCACATTCTTAATCTCTCCTATGTTTTTTTATTGTAGGCTATTATAGGAGAGCATGCTTCTGTCTTTTTCATTTGTACAAGTCAAGCCTAGATCTTCCATAATAATATTCGACATCACACTTGGGCCCGAACCTCCATCAATGAGGCAACAATGGCCAATATTAAACATAATATTTACAGAAATATAAAAAGGGGGATTTTGTATAGGGTATCTAAAGTTATGTACACCTACATTATTTATAGAAGAATACTGTTCATTTACCTCTTCGGAAAGATTGGCTACAATGGAAGATTTTCCTTCCATGAATTGTTTAATATGCATCTATTGTTCAGGGATGACAACCATGTCTAGAAGTGTTTCCCCTGCTTTGATGTTGGCCAACTGATTCAAGATATTGTATTTGGAAGAGGGGAGAGCGTAATTGTTTCCTTGACTGTCAGAAACTTTAGGAACCTAAACAATAGCAGTGAGTGAGGATGAGCCTGGGCTAGATGAGCTGTGGGAAGGGTCAAATTTTCCCTTGGGATAATAAGCCTTGTTTCTAGTATTGATGACCCTGACATATTTTGGCTCTGCAAAATCTAGGAAAACAATATTAGATTCTGGTCTTTTACCAAATATCTTATCTCTGGCACTCTTCCTTACCTCACATGTGGTTTCCTTGCGGTGTTCCTCGCAGAAGTTACACCAGCTTCGAGGCAAGATAGCCTTAGGCTGAAAATCATTATCAATTGGATTTCTAAGGGGGGGAGAGAAAGAGGATGAAGCTCCAGGGGTGAGAGGTGAGGAAGTGCCCTTTCACTTGAATGTTATAATATGATTGTTCATGTCTTGTACTAGCTGTAAAAGGGAGGACATGTCTGACTATCTAACTGATTCTCCCTAGGGAAGACTTGTTCTTTCAAGCTATTTCTCATACTCTGAACAAGTATGTAAAGAGGAACCAATATTATCGATGGATTTTTCCTCAAGCCTATTATGGTAGGGGGAAGGAAATTCATTGTATAATTCATGAAAGAGGCTTGTTTCTAAGGGTGGATGAGTTCGGGAATTTGATTGTATAACTTGGCTAAATGTAAGTTGAAATACTTCATGGTCTCACCATCCTTATAGGTAACGTTATTATACTCCTGTAACTTCTCGGTTGGGCTTTTAGATTGCCCATAAGTGGATCTGAACCAATATATTAACTCCTCCAAAGTAAACAAAATATTAGGAGGAAGGTCAAAGAAGTCGGCCGCAACCTTTCCTTCCAAGGAATTGATGAATAAGTGCATGCAAGTGTCATTATCATTGGCTCCTATGTTATGAAAAGCATTAGAAAATTCCACTAGTTGTTCATTTGTAGTGACAGTGTTATTTCCCAAGAACTTAGGAAGATGCTCCTTGAACTTAGAGAAGGTACACATAGCAGGTGTTAATTTAAGAGGAGAGGACACATGCCATGGATTGGTTGTGGCATCTTCTTCAAATTGAAAAAGCCCATACTTTTTAATGACTTTGGTAGAATTTTTGGTAGATTGAACAATGATATGGTGGCCATATAAGTTAACAATCACTGACAAAGATGAATCCTGAGAGGAGGAAGAACCTACCGTACCACTAGAGCCACCACTAGATGCCATATTCTGGGTGATAGATGAGGGAAAGAAAGATGAACTCGATAAATCAGACAAATTTCTTCTTAGAGCACTTTGTTGGGAAGATAACACAACATTATTTCTTCCTATTTCAGCAATAGTATTGATTTCAGGTGATAAGCCTCTTCTTCTTCTAGAAGCACGAGAGTCTAAGGACATATAAGAAGGCCAAAAATAAAGAAACAAGAAGGTCACTTTTGATTTCTAGGATGTCTACGTCTAGCTTCCAATCGTTCTTGAGCACTAATATCTTGTTCAATTGTTGTCCAAGAATGGTTAAGCTCAGCATGGGTATTGGCAGTGTCTAAAATGGTGTTAAACAAGTTCAAATAAATTCTAGTCTAATCTTGAAGACCGGGCTCAATATTTGGATTCCTTGCAATAGGCACATTCATTAAGGAATAAAACAGTTAAAGAATCAATATTAGAAAAAAGATGTATTGATGAAAATCAAGTATAAAAATTAACGAGAGAGATATCAAAGATCTTGCCAAATAAATGTTGAGGAAAAGATATGAAATGATCTTACTCAAGTATTTTCATATTTTGCTTGGCTAAATAAAAATAGATGGGAATGTCACCCTAGGTTTATAGCCATCAAAAATAAAATCATAACTCACAAGTATCAATTTAAGTGCTTACGCTAGTCTTTTTCACAAATAAAAGCTTGTTGGAAAATTCATTTTAATATGATTTTCTAAATATAATAGTTTTTGAAAACAAGTGTAAATACATAAGTAAGACACCAAGATGATATTCAATACATATGAGACATAAATTAACCCTTTATTTCATTCCAATTCACCAAATATTCATTCCCTTTACAAAATCTCATACATAAATTTCGGACCAAAGTGAAACTTAGAGATCCCTGATGGAACATACAAAAGGACCTCTGACAGAAAACCAAAACTGAACTCTAAAGTTTGGATCAACTTGCCACAGATTATTTCCCACTTGACTCTGCATAATAGCCTTTGTCAGTCATGAAAAATAGTTCACAAACATACACGTCTACACAGACTATCAAATATAGATCAACACCTCTGAAAAACAAGTGTCTAAATGATGTAATTCAACCTTGAATGTTGATGTCTACAATAAGACCCTGCTATCATAAAAGAGAATTGGGCTTGTGATAAATTAAGGAATGAATGAAAATTGAACCATCTCAACATAAACTCAAATAGAAAACTTTAGTATGATTCTCCTTCTATACTCCTCTTGTTCCTCCCTTTCCTTTTTCCTTTAAGAAAATTAGAATTGGTTGAAGTAGTTGAACCAACTTATTAGTTAAGTTAACTAAAACTCAACCAACTTTTTGTTAAGGGGGGAAATTCATAAATCATAATAACGGTTTTAAATAAATAATAACTAGTAGGTGGGACCCCTTCTAACTCACTTTAGCTCATAACAATCATAACATAACTAGTTAGTTAAAAAAAACACCCCTCCTTATGACTCCCTTCATCACATTAACATTTGACAATTAAGCTCATTGATATTTCAAATCATTTTAAAAAATGCACTACTCATATATCCAAAAATGAAATATGTTGTCCAAAAATCTGAAGTCAATTGTCATCAACAATAGATAAAAAAAACTCAAAAGACATATCTCCCACTCTGAGATGCAATCTTTCCTTTATTTTTGTTGTCACCCTTTGATTTTTTTTTATTTTCCCTTGATTGTGTTGAGCCTTTAGACCTAATATCATTGATCACATGAGAACAATTATCCCTCAAATTCATCCAGGAAGACACAGATTTATCAGAGCCATTGGAGGGTGAGGAGGGGGAAGCAGTGGCTTTTCCTTTGTCAAGAGAATGGTGGGCCTCGGTTTTCAACCTGTTTCTATCATGAGAGGACTGAACATGTGAGTGCAGAGGTGCATATTGGCCAATGGGGTTAATAGCTGGGGGAGCATGTAGGGACAAATTGGGCCAACCACGATGTTGGGAGCCTGTCGGGTGGACAATCTCTTTCCATCCGTCATTTTCAGGAACCTCGGGTTGCAATGAGACATGAGGGGGAACAATAATACCAGGGGCTTGTGGATATTGAAAAGGATGCCTAGGTTGGACCATTCCTTTCCCAATCCAATTGAAAAATATGGCCTAAAACAACTGGCCTAACTCTTGTGAGTCAGCATCAAAATGTATGGAGAACCTTGGTCTTCTTGGGCCTATGTTCCAATTACCTCTCCCTTAGTTGCCACTTCCATGGATACCCTGACTGAAAAAATTCATTCATGCATACATGATGGATTAGAATATATTATTTTAAACAACCATACATGATAACTCTTTAAAAATATGAAATAGATTTTGTCTCAGCAACATATCAGGATCATCCAATCGAATCCATAAAAAATGTTTAACCAATGTCAATGAGCAGGGGGTGAACAAAAGGTACTAGGATATCCGAGGCATTTGTAATAAGATAAAAAATGATAAAATGAGGCGGAAAGAAACACGGTTACCTCTCAAATACCACAATAATCAACTGTAATGCGACCAAAAAGAACACTATTGTAAACCAACGACTTTAAACTGCTTCAATACAACAAAAAAATTGATTTTAATTAATTTTAGAAAAGGGAGTGAAAAATGAACGTGGGAAGGCCAGGGGGTTTTAAGTAATGGAAAGAGAAATAATGGTAGGGAAATAGAGTGATTATTGTTCATAAAATTAATTAAGTGATCCATAAAACCATTCTGTAAATAAATCTACCAACCAAATTACCACTACAATCCAAAAAACCACTATTGTGCATAGTTCAAATAACTCTGGGCATTAACTTGCTCACTATTTGAAATTAAATACTTAACACAGTGTCATCAAACCAGAAATTTTGAATTCCACAACAGTCTGTAGGGGAATTTTGTTCCTCTTATTTATCCATTCAACATATTATAACAATTCCCAAATGCATAAAGGATAAACTATCTCCACTTTGTTCAACATCAAAATCAACCACTGGCCACAAATTATTCCAATCATCAAATGCAAACTCAATTTTCATTCTCAATTTTGCATTTTAATCATTTAATAATTGAATTGCAATGAATTTATATTGTCACATCACCAGTGCCTATCACTGTTAAAAATCATGGTATCCATTTAACATACATAGTGGACAGTTGACACCAAAATTCATATTCAATATTGCAAGTCATGACTTTCCATTTAAACACACAGACAAAAATCACCACTCCAACTCACAATATGCTATAGAAAACACAAAACCATTCGATCAATGCAAGTGTATTTTTGTGACTGTACATGTAATATCCCTAGCCATCACAAGGTTGGGCTACACTACCACTGTGGAACATTCACACACACACACACACACACACACACATATAACATTCATTTTACTTGAAATAAAACACATAACATAGAGTTACTACTACCATATAGATTCAAATGTCATAGTCAATAATTTATATACGCAATGGAATACATGATAACATTCAAGAATAACAGGTATGAATAACATAAAACTCAACACATAAATTATACTTATCTTTCAATTGGTATAACACTGCCAACTGTGTGCAAACCTTCCATGAAACTCCCAACCTTAGACCACATTTCTCATCACTCTCAGTAGTAGGCCACCCCCGATACGGGACTAATCTCCATCGGGCAAAGGAATCCTAGGCTAGGCAAGGTCAATAGGAAGATATGTAGTTTAGGAGGAAGGATTCTCTCCCAGGAGCCACTTATGCCCACTGTTCACAGACTCTCATTCCCCACATTCTTGTCCCACCCCGGGAGTATACACCTTCAATGTCACATATTCCATCGGCTACTTCACCTCCCTTGCCTTGGGCTTCAACAACAGGCCATACTAGAATTATCAGAGCTCTAAAGTAGCGATGAGATCCCTTCTAGGAGAACTCACTTACACAACACACTTTCTCACCTGGAGAGAGATGCTGACAGGCATGGAAACCTGCCTCTTCAACCACAACCACCTCTCTCACCTGGAGAGACTATTACACAAAGGCCTGACAACCTGCTTCTTCATTTTTTTCCAGCACAAGGAGGACAACAACAAGGATCAACAAGGAACAGGTGATGACGACAAGCCACACTCAGCCAAGGGACTGCATGGAAATAACAACCCAAAGTTATAACACAAATGACATAGACAATTTCAAGATGTTCAGTATTCACAGAAGACGTGGTTGATCTTCACGGGTCTGATTTTCAGAGGTGCTTGGCTATGTAGATGTCCAGTGCAAAGACATTACAGGTTTTGGGAAGGATTCCAACAAACTCAGATAGAGTAGGGTATAATAGGTGCGTGGGTATGCAGATGCAGATGAAAAGGCAAGATGGGTTCAAATTCCCCCCAGATCCTAGTAAACTAAGTCATAGGATGACAGAATGGGAAGCGAACCCCCAACACGACTGAATTCTATAGATTTATTTGCATGCACCCAGGTCGACACCTATCTTCCTACACCTGCATTCACTCCATTTTGCATACATTCTTTTCTAGGAACTTAGGACAACACTCAATAATTGTCCACCTTAGCCTTGTAGGAAATAATAATAAATTATTATCCCCTTTAGAGGTAATCCCCCTAGCTTATCCCCTATGCCCAACACTTATCCTCCTCCCTTACCCAACCTTGTGGAAACTTACTCCCTCATCATTCCTTATTCGTGGTTTTTCTACATGCAGTGATTGCTTTATATTAACAAAGTGCATAATTAGATGTACAAAATAGGCTCCTGGCCTTTAACACCTAGGCTCTCCGGCCTACTTGCACATAATCTTACCAATTTACAATTTCTCTACTCACCAGCCTACAAAACATATTTACAATACACAGATATAATTGGGGCTCATCCTTGGGGTATTACAACCCCTCCCCTTAATTTTTCATTGTCCTCGGTGCAACTTACTTACACAACATCGACAAGATTTCCAAAATCTTAAAAAATATGTGGGTATTTTGCCTGCATAGCATCCTCACGCTCCCATGTTGCATCCTCAGGACCATTCCAGGTCCACTAGACCTTTACAAGACCTATGGCTTGATTTCAGAGCTCCTTTCTTTTCCGGTCCAATATGCGCACTGGATGCACTTGCAAGACACCTTACTGCTCCATATGAATCACATTCAAATCGATTACATGATTAGCATCAGGTATATATTTCTTAATAAATGAAATATGAAACACAATATGTATAGTCATGGATGCAGGTAATGCAATCATATATGCAACTGGCCCAATCCTTTCTAGAATTTCAAATGGCCCATAAAATTTGGCTTCCAATTTCAAACACTTTTCCAACCTTAGGGAACTTCTATTGGCTTTCACTTTCAGGAAAACATGATCGCCCACTTTAAACTCTCGGTGGGTTCTATTTTTATTAGCATAACTTTTCTTCCTGTCTTGGGCAACTTTCAATTTTTTCTTAATCTTTAGCATTTTCTCTTCCATTTCCTTGAGAAACTCTAGCCCAACCACTTCTCTATCAACTGGATCATCTCATCTTGTTGGAGTGCTGCACTTTTTGCCATAAAGTGCTTCAAATGGGATCTTCTTCAACGATGCTTGATACCCATTGGTCTAGGCAAATTATACCAAGTGTAGGTAGTCTTCCCATTTATATGGTTTTTCCATCACATACATCCTTAGCATGTCTTCTATCACTTGGTTCACCCTCTCCGTCTACCCATCAAAATCAGAATGATAGGCTATGCTAAAGTTCAGATTCGCTTCAAACCCTTTGAACAACCCCTTCCAGAACTTTAAGGTAAATTTTGGGTTTCTATCAGACACAATTGTCTTGGGAATACCGTGCAACCTTGCTACTTCCATCATAAAGATATCAACAACATTAGTTTCCTTGTGAGTAGTCTTTAATGGAATAAAATGGGAAGATTTCGTAAGCTTGTCCACCAGCACCATGATTGAATCACGTCGCTTGTCGGTCCTAGGAAATTCTATGATGAAATTCATTGTCACTACCTCCCACTTCCACCCAGGAATGGGTAAACTTTGTAGAAACCCTGCTGGGTTCCTATGCTCATATTTGACTTTCTGACATTCCATACACATGGCGATGTATTCTTCAATTTCCTTCTTCATACCTAGCGAAAAGTAATAGCTCTTGATTGCTGCCACATTTTTCTGATATCCAGGGTACTCTGCATAAGGCACATTATGAATTTCATTCAAAAACATACTTTTCAAGTCCTGGACATTAGGTACATAAATTACGTTCTTGTACAAAATTGTTCCTTCAGCTTCCAATTTATAATTTTCTACTTTCTGTGTAATCTCACTTTGTTGTAGCTTTGTTACCAATTCCCTGTTAGAAAAAATAGGACCGCGGAGCAATAAAATAAAACAAATGCATAAACAAAACACAGAAGACACACAATACAAGAGAGACACAGATTTATGTGGTTCACCCAGTGTAGGCTACGTCCACCAGAGAAATTGCCAAGTCCTTCCTTTATTATTATCCAACAATAGAAGGGATACAACCTACATCAAAACCCGTTGTAACTTCCTCTTCTTTCTCTCACAGTCTCCTCTCTCAGAATACAATATTCACCATCAATCATAGCCGCAATACATTTCCCTCATAAAAGAGGGTTGCCTTCTAGGGAAAAAAACCCTAACATAATCTCTACCGTTAGATCTGCGACCTTATAATGAACGGTCCATATTTACAATGAAATTACAATATACTTTTATAAGGCATTTTTTGCTTCGGGGGCTTCACCCCCGAACCCCCGCTGGGGGCCTGCTTGCCCCCAGACCGCCCAGCCGGGGGGATAGGCCCCCCGAACCCCGCAGAGGGGGTACCCCCCCTCTTCACTCCCCCACGTGGGAGAGTGTACATACTTTTGGGGTGTAAATACTTCATGGGGTATAAACACGGCTGAAAGCAAGGACCTCTGAATCAGGAAGATAATCAGGCTCCACAACCAGCAATATCCCACTTGGAGACTGAACTCAACAACTCCACCGCTGTTGTATATGCTGGACTCTGAACCTTCTTGGACCTGGCAATTTTCTCATCTTCATCTTCATTCTTGAAGACCAACTGAAACTGAGCAAGAACTCAGTTTCTCCTTGGTTACTCCCTTTGTTAACATGTCTGCAGGATTCTGCCTAGTGTGTATCTTTTCCAGCTTCAATTGTCCATCTTCCAAGGCGGATCGTATGAAGTGGTACCTAAACTATATATGCTTAGTCTTTGAATGGAAGGTTGAGTTCTTTGCAAGGTGAATGGCACTCTGACTGTCACAGTACAACCTGCTGTTCTCTTGATTCTTTCCCAATTCCTCCATAAACCTTTGTAACCAAATCATCTCTTTACTAGCCTCTGTAGCAACAACATACTATGCCTCTGTTGTTGAAAGTGCAACAACCTTTTGCAGTTTTGAAA
>ML781983.1:331461-350069 GCA_009831015.1 Picea engelmannii
GCTTTTAGAAACCAATAATCAGATGCAGTAATTTGGAATGGGGTATGAAGAACACTATTCTAGATAACCAAGTACATTAACACGCAGGGTCATACAAGATAGTAAGAGTTCATTCAATTCGAATTCATGAGCCAAATAAGAAGGTGACAGTACTTAATAGCTGAGCTAAATTGAATTGAATTATAGAGCAATGAAACACATGAGAAAATCTGATATTAGTAGCAAAAGAAAATTGTGATTCATATCAAAATAAGAGTCTAAGTACATAGGCCAAATGTGTCCAAGATTGAACCCCTTAGTGCTCCAAAAGTATTTGGCTTTATAGCCTTTTAAAATTAGTTTCAGATCCTAAAACAATGGATCTGATATTCTAAAAATAGAAAGTCAAAACTGATTTACAAAAGATAAGGGGAGATCCTCAATATGAGGTCAACCTCTATATTTTGGTCTTAAAACATTGGTTGAAAGTTTATGAAGTGTATCCTATCCTTCCAAGGATCTTTGATGTATTCCTATGAAAGTGGAATTCGAATTTGATAATGTGTGCCAAAAATCTCTATCATTTTTCCCTTGAAAATGACCAAATCTAGTCAAAAATTCCCTTTTGACTTTCATCTCCAAGAATAGCCTTCAGATTTTGATTTGATAATTCATAATCAGCTTATTGAAGAAGATTCAAACCATTCAAACCCAAAAAATCTTGATCTAGGAAAAATTTTGAGTATTCTGGCATTGCAGGCTTTCAACAGCTAATTTACCCGAAAATCTGCTCCTTAGCTATTGAAAGGCGCAGCTTTCAACAACTAACTAGTTAAAATTCTGCCTTTTGCGCTGGTGAAAGCGCAGAGTTTTTCAAAATCAAATTTATCGGTCATGGAGAGCCCGTTTTGCATACTTAAATAGTCGATCGACATCTACAAATCCTAATATTTCCAATGGTGCTTTCAAATCTGAATTTGGAGTCCAGGAAGTTATTCAAATGTTCCCTACAATATTAGGCATCGTTCTTTCAAAAATGTTGGTGTGTTTTTTATCGCTAACACATTCGACAACCCAAATGGTGCCACTGTGAATTCATAGTGGCCATACCTTGTTCCGAAGGTGGTATTTTCGATGTCTTCATCCTTAATCCTTACCTGGTGGTAACCTGACCTGAGATCTATATTTGAAAATATCTTGGCATCCTTCAACTGATCAAAGAGATCATCGATCCTCAGCAAAGGATACTTGTTCTTAACAGTCACTTTGTTCAATTGTCTGAAATTGATGCACAATCTCAACGTACCATTTTTATTCTTCACGAACAGGACCGGGGCACCCCAAAGCAACACACTTACGCATATATACCCCTTATTGAGAAGCTATTCAAGCTACAAGTGCAGTGCTTTCATCTTTTGTGTACTCATTCTGTAAGGAGTTTTTGACACTGGAGCTGCTCCAGGCATCAAGTTTACAGAAAAATCAATATCTCTCTTTGGGGGTAATCCTGGTACCTTCTAGAATACATATTCAAACTCCTTTAGTACTGCATGGTCTTTAATATTTGAGACCTTATCATTATATGCTTCCTCCACATGGTCTGCAAATAATTGACATCCTTTCCTGTAGCATTTCTTCAGTTGCATTCCTGAGATTTCTCTGAAAGCAACTTCTCTGGGAATTCCTTGGATTGTTCTCTGATTCCCTTCCTCATTCAGGGAAGTGAATCCATTTTTGTGACAATCTAGGATGGCGTGGTGTTGGTCGAACCAATCCATCCCAATTAGACATTCATAGGAACCTAAAGGAAAAATGTTCAATTCAACCTTTGTGCTCAGTCCATTAATGTCCACTGGACAGGACTTAACCAACTCGACAACCTTTCTCTTGGCTCCTGTAGACAACCGCACTAATTGTTAGGGATGTAACCCACACATAGGTAGAACAATATATTCTGATATTATAAAATTAATAAGGCCTTGCAATAAAATAGAATAAGTCGAATGTAATAAGACCTAATAGAAGCTTTCTCTTCTAGAAGAATCTTCCTCTAGATTCTTCCTTTGATAGACATATTTAGTATAAATAGGATTCGAAGGTATCAGAACCCTAGATTGGAGATTATTGTAATAGAGCTCTGCTCGACTGGAGGTTTCCCCCTCGAAGAGGCCTGTGAACATTTCTCTCGGAAACAAAGTGTTATTTCTGTTGTTACTCTTATATCATTTCAGTGTTATTGTGGTGATTATTTTGGTTATATTGTTGTTATTCTGCCACTTCTAGCATTTTATTTATGGTTTGCATACTTTTTATATCTGGTATATTACAAGTGGTATTAGAGCACTTTCCTTGGAAGAAATTGTGGGTAATTTTTTTTCAGGGTAGAGACGTATTTTGGCGTCTTTAGCCACAAAGATCTGTCGTTATGCGCATAAACCCACGGTTGATGGATTCATACATGCATAAGATACAAGTGGTTATTAAGCGCACATCTATTGGCCACCCTTGTAACCCTTGTTGGTACCCCTTCGAGTGTTAGCGCATCAGACAACACCTATGTAGGTATCGACCTATATTTCCTAAAGCCGACTTTATATAAACCGATTAGTCACCTGACTTCTATAGTGCCATGGAGAACAACACTTGAGAAGATACTCTCTAGTACCTGGGTAGTTGGGTAGTACGACTAAGGGTACGGTTTATCCTTATAAGTTAGTGCCCTGAGATATTGGGTCGAGTACTACTATTGGAACCCACACATATATCAAAGAGATATAGCATAGGGAAAACACTTATCTGTAGAACCCTTGAATACCTTACCCTTGGGGACAAAAACATAAACAAATTAAAACATATAAGATCTATTATCATGCAACTGTGTTCGGGTTTCCAATTAAATACACATTTCTTTATGTTTAAGCATTTGGGCATTTCCTCTCTGTAGTATTCTTTATGTTTCACCATTATTTGAGACCTATTCCATTGGATTCATCTCTTTTCCCTTATCACACTCATCCATATCATTTTTGGGAAAAACAAATTGACCCCGCCCACCCCTTTTCAATTCCCCCATCCTCATGGCCCATACCCGTAGCCAAGACTTGGAAGCTCACTTCAACACCTTGCAATCTGGTCTCATCGAGACCCAACAAGAAGTGAAACAAATGAGTTCCAATGTTTTTGCCATCAATACAACCATTCAGTCCTCAAGGGAGGAAATCAAACAAGACCTCACCACCCAGCTTGAATCTATATTTTCGACACTCTACACCAAAATGCATATCCCTACAGATAACCCTTCCTATTCCTCACCTCCACATATTGAAGGTGACCATTCCCCTCATTCCCATAACTTTCAGAACCATCACTTTCAACATGACCTACACCTTTTGTGGGTGGATGTGACCAAATTTGATGGCTCAGAACCCACTGGTTGGGTAACCCAAATGGAACAATATTTCTCTTTATATGGCATTACAGATGACTTGGCCAAACTCTGGTATGGTGTTCTCCATCTAGATCAAGAATGTTGGCAATAGTGGCAATGGAAAAAAAATTCTCATCAAGGGTATATTGCTTGGACACACTTTGTGGAAGATATTTATGAACGCTTTGACATTGACACCAACCATTTGGGTTGTTTGACAAAGTTGAAACAATCAAGAACAGTGGAAGACTTTATATTTTCCTTGGAGTGCTTGTCTTTTCAGACAGAGGGCATGTCTAATGCCTTTTTTCGAGAATGTTTTATCAGTGGCCTCAAGGATGAGATTCGGGACCATGTCCTCATGTCTCAGCCTCAAAGTTGGGTGGAGGCTACTAAAAAATCTAAAGAAGCACAATAGGTTGTATCTTCTCAAAATCGGAAACCCTCCTTTATTCCTCACCCTAAACTAGTAAATCCCACTACTCCCTCTGCTCCACTAAAGATCCAAAAATTGACTAGGGCTTAAATGGTTGAATGCCAACTCAAAGGCCTTTCTTATAATTGTGATGAAAAATATTTCCCAGGCCACAAGTGTAAGGAACAAATGTTGTTTATGGCCATCTCCAAGGATATTTCGGAAGAGGATATTGAAACTCCCCTTGTGTCTGAGTCACCTAAAACCCTCAACATAACCCCTCCCTTAGACCCTCTCGAAGTAGAACCGATCATTTCCCTCAATTCTCTCACTGGCTTCTCCACTCCCCAAAGCCTCAAGCTAATCGGTTACATCAAGCATCAGAAGGTCATCATTCTAGTTGATAGTGGAAGCACCCATAATTTTATTCATCGTCGCATTGCCTAAGAAACTCATTTCTACATCCATACCATCAATAATTTCCAAATCATGATTTCCAATGGCGACTCCATGAAATGTGGAGGGCATTGTGAAAATGTGTGTCTCCAAATTGGTGACTACCACCTGAAATCTCATATGTTTTCTATATACATGGTCGGGTGTGACATTGTGTTGGGTGCAGGCTGGATAAGGACTTTCAGTCCCATTATCATGGATTTTAAGGAATTAACCATACAATTTGACCAGGAGGGCCACCAATATAATTTCCAAGGCATCACTGTCATTTCACCTGAGATCATTAGTTCCCATTGCATGGAAAATATGCTCAAAAAGGGTCATTCTGGTGTTATTGCTCAACTCCATGCCATTTAAGCAATAGAAACACCCTCAATGCTTCAAGATCTCCAAGACATCCTTTCTAAACATCAAGTGGTATTTTCCACTCCCTAGGGACTCCCTCCTTCATGTGGTTTTCATGATCATTCCATTCCCCTTGTACTCAGAAGCCTTCATCCCAATATCCATTTGTATCGTCACCCCTTTTCCCAAAAAAATGAAATTGAGAAAATGGTCCAGGAACTCCTTAACGCAAGCGTTATCCACCCTAGTATGAGCCCCTACTCTTCTCTTGTTGTCATGGTCCTGAAGAAAGAAGGTTCTTGGAGAATGTGTCCTGACTTCCGTGCCCTCAACAAACTTACCATTAAAGACAAATTTTCCATTCCTATCATTGATGACCTCTTGGATGAACTAAGTGGCACCCAATTCTTTACTAAACTTGATCTTCGTTCGGGCTACCACCATATACGTATGAAAGAGGCATACATTCCAAAGACTACATTTATAACTCATGAGGGAAACTATGAGTTTTAGGTCATGCCCTTTGTCTTGTGTAATTCCCCCTCCACCTTCCAAAGCCTCATGAATCATGTCTTTCATCCTTTTCTCCATCATTTTGTATTAGTTTTATTTGATGATATCCTCATCTATAGTAATACTTGGAAAAAACATCTTCCTCATGTGGATCACATTATCCATCTACTCTCTTAGTACCAACTTTTCCTGAAACAATCTAAATTTCATTTTGGCGCCTCAGAAGTAGAGTACTTGGGTCATCTGGTTGGCAAGGATGGAATCAGGGTGGATCCTAAAAAGATTGAAGCTATGCAAGACAGGCCTGACCCAAATACTCTCAAAATATTGCATGGATTTATGGGCTTAACAGTTTATTATCGCAAGTTTGTTAAGAAATATGGAAAGATTGCAACACCTCTCACTACTCTCCTAAAAAAGAACTCTTTCACTTGGACTCTAGTTGCTGCTCAAGCTTTTCAAACCTTGAAGATGGCCATGTGCACCACTCCAGTCCTATCCCTTCCTGATTTCACAAAGGCCTTTGTCTTGGAATGTGATTCTTCAGGGAAAGGAAATGGTGTTGTCCTTATGCAATACAGTCGGCCTTTGGCCTTTACCAGGAAAAAACTATCTGAAAGAAATCTGGGCAAATCTATCTATGAAAAGGAAATTTTGGCTATTTTGCATGCCATTTATTTGTGGCACCCTTATCTATTAGGGAAACTCTTCCAAATTAAGACATACCATCAAAGCCTCAAGTATTTTTTGGAACAACGCATTTCCTCCCTGGAGAAACAAAAATGGGTAACTAAGCTATTTGGCTATGATTATGAGATCATTTACAAGAAAGGAAAATAAAATGTGGTTGCGGATGCACTTTCCTGCAAATATGAAGATGAAGGATCCCTTTTTTCTCTTTCCTTCATTGTACTAGATTGGCTCCGAGCTGTTCACCAGGGATGGCTACAAGATCCCAAAAGTTCGCAGTTGATCCAACAATTTCATTCCAGTGCTCCAGCTCCGCCAGGGTACTCTTGGCTCCATGATGAGCTTCAATACAAAGGTAGTTCGTATTTAAGTAAACAATCAAAGCTTAAATCCATGGTACTTTATGAGCTTCATGCTACACCAATAGCGGAGCACTCTAGGTTCACCAAAACCTATGATAAGGTCAAACGTTCTTTTTTATGGGATGGTATGAAACAAGACATTCAAAATTTTGTCGTTGAATGTGATGTGTGTCAATGCAACAAGGGAGAAACAGTCAAATATTTGGGCACACTACAACCGCTCCTGATTCCACCTACTATTTGGAAGGACATCTCTATGGATTTTATGAGTCTTACCCAAATCGGGAAATAAATCAGTCATCATGGTGGTTGTTGATTGCCTTTCCAAGTATGCTCATTTCTATGCTCTTCAACACCCGTTTACAACATCCAAGGTGGCTCAAATTTTCATGGATCAGGTCTTCAAGCTCCATTTCATTCCACACTCTATTGTTTCTGATCGCGACCCAACTTTCATAAGCAATTTTTGGCAAGAATTGTTTAAGCTACAAGGCATTCGATTGGATTTCAATACAACTTATCATCCCCATACTGATGGTCAAACAAAAGTTGTCAACAAGTGTTTGGAAAAATATTTGAGGTGTTTTGCCTCAGGAAAGAAAAATCAGTGGACTCAATGGTTACCCTTATCTTAATGGTGGTACAACACTTCATACCATACAGCTACATGCATGACTCCTTTTGAAGTGGTATATGGATAGAATCCACCTTCAGTTCTCTCATACTTACCTGGTGTCTCGAATGTCCAGGAGGTTGACCAAACACTTACAGTTACAGAGGCTATGATCTGTACCCTCAAAGATAATTTGGTCATGGCACATAATCGCATGAAGTAACAAGAAGATCAAGGTCTCTCTGAACATCAATTTGAAGAACTTGGGGATTAGGTGTTTCTTCGCGTGCAACCTTACAAGCAAAATTCCCTCAAGGCTGAGCATTGTCAGAAGCTAGCACCCAAATTTTATGGTCCTTATATAGTTCTCAAGCATGTGGGACAAGTGGCCTATCATTTAGCTTTTCCCAGTCATTCAAACCTACATTTTTTTTTTCATGTTTCCTGCTTAAAGAAAGTGATCGGAACTAAGTGCCAAATTCAAACCAACCTTCCCAAGTTAGCCAAAGAAGGATCCATTTGGCTACATCCACAAGCATTTTTGGACTAGCGTGAGCATCACCTACATCATAGAACCATCAAGGAAGTATTAATCCAGTGGAAATATACAACTCCAGCAGATGCCACTTGGGAACCAGCTACCATTCTACAAAAATTTATACATCTCAAGCCTTGAGGACAAGGCTATTTTTAAGGGGGAGGACATGTTAGGGTCCTAACCCGCACATAGTTAGAACAATATATTTGGATGTAATAAAGCTCAATATTAATAAGGCTTTTCAATAAAATAGAATAATTCGAATGTAAGAAGACCTAATAGAAGCTTCCACTTCTAGAAGGATCTTCCTTTAGATGCTTTTTTTGATAGACATATTTAGTATAAATAGGAGTCGAGGGTATAAATAGAGCTCTACTCGACTCCAGGGTATAAATAAATAGAGGGTATAAATAGAGCTCTATTTCAGTGTTATTGTGGTGATTATTTTGGTTATATTGTTGTTATTCTACCATTTCTAGCATTTTATTTTTGTTCTGCATACATTTTATTTCTGGTATATTAGACTAACCAAGATTTCTCATGCTTTCTTTTTGGTAAATGAAAACTTTCCACCATTCTAGGATCTATGTAACTATGACTATCTCATGAATCAATTAAAATAGTAATGGGTTGGTTGTTGATCATACCTTCCACTTTAATCATATGTGATTGGAATTCGTCATTCTTGTTTTCCAAGGATGCATGGATCCTTGGTACACTTCTTCCCATGTCCTCGACTATTTCATCCTACTAAACATTGTGGACATTTCTCACTTTGTCATTTCTGTGGCCCCAGTCTTTGTACCTATGATTTCCTTTACAGCCCCAACATTCCATAGGTGTCTGCCTTGGAAATTGCCCACCTACTTCAACCTTCCTGGGATCTCTAAAACCTTACTGTCCTTCAAGAATGTTCCTGAAAAAGGGTGGTTTAGTTCCCTTCTTCCTTTGATCCATTTTTAATTTTTTTCTTGTCTTCCCAAACCTTCCAGAAAGTTGGCTTTTCATATTGCTTCTCATACAAACATTTTTCTCTCCTTATAGTTTCTTCCATAGTCTTAGGGTCATCATACTAGATCTTGTCACTGATGGAAGGTGGCAGTCCACTTAGATACCTTTGAATCTTGACAGTCTCATCTTTGATGAATGAAACATACTTCAACAACTCCAAAAAAAATCGCTCGTATTCATCAATGGTCATGTTTCCCAGCTTGAGTTCAAGGAACTCTTTCATCTTTCTATCATAGAATCTTTTAGTCAAGTATTTCATTTCAAAATACTTCTTTAATTCTTTCCAAGTGACATCCTTCTCTTTAATGTGATGCACCTTCACAAGCTAAGCCCACCACATGGATGTTTTTCCTTTCATTTGATACATTGCAATTCTTCCTTCCGCATGAGAGGAATAATTCTGCAGTTGGGAATATTTCCTCATGCCAAGAAACCATGTTTTGGCATATTCCTCCTTCTTTTGTTCTCCATAAAATGTAGGAGGATTAATCTTGTTCATTTCGCCCTTCATCTGATCCAATCAAAATATCATGTGCTTTGTGGTAGGAGATGGGCTTGAACTATTATGTGCCTCCTTATTGAAATGCTTCAGGGAGTGACGACGATTCTTGCTAACATCATGTGCTTTGTGGTAGGAGATGGGATTGAACTATTGTGTGCCTCCTTATTGAAATGCTTCAGGGAGTGATGATGATGCTTGCTAACACTTCATGATATTCTTTTCCTCTCACGGGTCCTGTGACTCCCAATTTTTCTTGAGTCACTCTCCTTATCCAAATTCCTTTATATTCTCTCCAAACTCTTCATCAACTTTAAGTTGAATTGTCCCTGTTTTTCCTGATATTTCCTGAGCTTTATTCTATCTTCTCGGTGAGTTTGGGCATCTTTCTGCAATCTTTCAATTATTTTCATCATATACCCTTCTCTATCTATCTCTTCTCCATGTTGTTAAGAACCAAATACCTGAATACAAAATATCACAATAGATACAAAGATATCTGAATACAATCACCACACAAGATATATGAAACCATATAGAAAACCACAAATTTATTATAGAAACCCTTGAGGTAGGGCAACACCATACAATGTATCCTATTATGGAAGGAATCCTCTCATGTTCACTTGCCTCTTCGAGGGGGCATCCTCTTATTGAGATACCTCTCCAAATACAATAATTATTTTCATGTCTCATTACATTGCATGAACCCCTTTATATAGTGCTACCATCATCTAAGAACATTCTAGAGGAGGAATCTTCTAGAAGTAGAACCTTCTAAAAAGTCATTTTACATTTATTATATCTAATTACTCATTTATTATATCTAACTATCATAGTGGGCCTTATTTAATAATATAGTGGACCTATTCCACCTTACATTGAATGACCTCGATTATTATCACTATAGGCCCTCTGGCCCCCCCCACTACCTCTCTAGATACCTTACATTCCATCCCCCTTATGAAAGCATTGTCCTCGACGCTTGATGTACAACCATATATCGGGGTCCCATGGATAATTGTGGACCATAATGTTGAAGAAGACTGGAGAACCAAGGTCCCATGTAGAAAGGAACGCCACCATGCTGAAGTAGTCCAAACACCATTGTAAGCATAGGTCACATGTCCAAGTTCTCATGTGAACTCCCCATGAAAGATTTTGGAACACAATAACCAACTCAAAATGATGCTCCAAAGACTGACACCTGTCATGTGGATCCAAATAAGAATATCCATCCACATAGTGCAAAAGAGTCATAGCAGAATCTACAAGGAATAATACCACTGCAGAATATGCAGGATGGACACTGATAATAATCATTGGCTCTTGATTTGTCATATTGATTCTCTCTACAGAAGGTGGATTAGAGTCATCAAATAAAATATGAAAGTGGTTGTCATCCCAGAAATGACAACTATCCATATACAGATCATCACATTCGGCCTCAAAATCATACCAAGCATATATCTCTTGATTATATTCATCCTTGATGTCCTCCATAAGAAATAATTGTTGCATGTTATCCAATAAATCTCGAATACTATGGAAACCGTCATTGAGGCCATTTGCAAGGTCATGCAATCTAGCATCCAATGTGTCATACAATTTGGATTTGAATGCTTCAAGAATTCCCTTAAGAGTTTGAGAGGAAATATCCATATAAGCACCCTATGAACTCTTTGGTCCCATATCCGTCATGAAAAAACCCAAAAAATAGAACAATAAGTTACTGCATAAAATTGTGGCGTTTTCCGGAAAAACCCTGAAAAATTGTTGAATTTAAAATTCTCATAACTTTACTTCCCGAACTTCGTTTCGGCTGATTTGTTTTTTGAAAATGGGTATTTTTCCGAGAGGAATTCAAATACCCAATTTGTTTTTCCAAATTCAGCTCGAAAATCTTCATATATGAACTTCAAGTGCACCACCCTCTTTTTCTTCCCTAGAAAAAATTCTGCAAAAAGAGAAAACAAATCTTCCCTTCTTTGGTCAAGGATAGTGCTCTGATGTCAATTGTTAAGAACCAAATAACTGAATAAAAAATATCACAATAGATCCAAATATATATGAATACAATCAGCACACATGATATATGAAACCATATAGAAAACCACAACTTTATTATAGAAACCCTTGAGGTAGGGCAACACCATACAATGGATCCTATTATGGAAGGGATCCTCTCTTGTTCACTTGCCTCTTCAAGAGGGCATCCTCCTATTGAGATACCGCTCCAAATACAATAATTCTCTTCATGTCTCATTACATTTCTTGAACCCCTTTATATAGTTCTACCATCACCTAAGAACATTCTATAGGAGGAATCTTCTAGAAGTAGAACCTTCTAAGAAGTCCTCTTACATTTATTATATCTAATTACCCATTTATTATATCTAACTACCATAGTGGGCCTTATTTAATAATATAGTGGGCCTATTCCACCTTAGATTTAATGACCTCCACTATTATCACTATAGGCCCTCTGCCCCCCCCCACTACCTCTCTAGCTACCTTACACATGCCCATTGGAGTTCGATACTTCAATTCCCACATGGACATCCATTCTTCTCACTTCATTCTCTGAACTAGAAGCATTATGTGCCCCCTCCATTCTCTGCACTCTATGGAAATTTGCTTATGCTCTGACACTCATTAAAATTTTGCAAACATAACATGAAAACAACCATAATTTGTCAGGCCATAATCCCTTAACAAATCCCACAACATTTATAAACTAAATCTCTTTTAAGAAACATTCATATTTGATGAAGTTTCTGAGCTCTTCTTAGCTCTATAATAATTTAAAACCTTATCCATTTTCTCTTAGCCCTAACCCCTGTGACCACGGGCTGTGACCTAGCACTGGTTCGATAGGCGCTTAATCAAGACTTCAGGTTCTGAAGTTTTCATAATAAATCACAACAGAGTCTTCGATTTATGAATTAACAAACTCACAAAGTAGGGTGGATCAACGGTCCACTTCTACCCAACATCCAATGGCTGACACTCATTATGGAACTTCTGTCATTGAAGCTTCGGGACTTCGAGACTTCAGAGCTTTGGAACTTCAGGTTCTGGATGATTTCACACTTGCTTCCTTCCGATCTCATGACTCACAAACTTCTGGCTTCTCTATCTTCTGGGCCCACACAGAACAACTATCACCAACTAAGGTGATGGCACGTGGTACACCTAGGGAGGTCCATGTCACCCTAGACAATGTAATTCGGCCCCACCAAGTCTACTCTTTCACTTTGAAACTTTGGGCTTCTGAAGTTTGTGCATCAACACTCTCCCCCTCTCCCAATTACCATAGTTCTGAACTCTCCCTAGTTAATCGACGATCCTTATCTCTCCCGCAACCAACAGTCAAGATCCTTTCTTCACAAATTGGGACTTCACATTTCGCAACTTTGGAATTTGGTTTCCTTCTCCCTTCTAGCTACCAACTTCTGTATTTCCTGACATTATGATCTGTCGTGAAATCTAATGGTAAGTCTTCTCACCATATCTATGGTGTATATCCACTTCACGATTTATTTCTTCAAAGGTTTTCACTTCTCTTCACTTCCAATCCTTCAATTTTGTGAATTTTGAAGGGTTCTTGTGACTAACCTATGTGTGAATTATCAATATCTAACGATCAAGCTCTCCCATTAGATCTACGGTGTATATATCTTCCAGGACCTCGGAGCTTCAGATTTCATAATTTTGTGCCTCAACGCATCCCACTTCTCTTGATTATCGAACTTTGAAAGGATTCTAGGATAACCCTCATGCACCTTCTCCATATCTAACGGTCATGAAGGATTCTCCTTCTCCCGAACAGATCATAAGGTCCACATTAATCTGCGGAACAATACCACTTATGTCATGGTTTTATGACACCTCTACTCCTCCTAAGCTTTGTAACATGACCAAGGTAACTTATTGGCACTTAGGAAGGTTATGAGGTCTGGAATTAGTCCTCCAAACACAATTTCCTCTTGAAACCTTGGGTCCAATGACCACTTATCCATCCCATCCAAGTTTTACGTTGAAACCTTGTCTCTGAACTTGAATTTTGTCTACCTCGAAAACAATTCACTCTGAAAACTTTGTCTTGTTAACCATTAACATGGCCCATCCAAGCTTAATGTCGAAACCATGCTTCGATACCATATTCTAACATCCCCATCCATCACCAGGCCGAGAAATGCTACCACTGTGAAACAATCATATATATATATATATAAAACATGCATTTTAATTGAAATAAAACACATAACACAGAGTTACTGCTACCATATAAATTCAAATGTCATAATCAATAATTCATATACATAATGGAATACATGATAACATTCAAGCCTCACAGGTATGCATAACATAAAATTAAGCACATAAATTATACTTATCTTTCAATGGGAATAACATAGCCAACTGCCTGCAGACCTTCCACGGACCTCCCAGCCTTAGACCACACTCCTCATCACTCTCAGCAATAGGTCACCCCCGAGCTGGGACTAAGCTCCATTGAGAAAGGGTATCCTGGGCTAGGAAAGGTCAAAAATAAGATACACAGTTCAAGCAGAAGGATTCTCTCCCAGGAGCCACTAATGTCCACTACTCATAGAATCTCATTCCCCACATGCATGTCCCACCCCAAGAGTATACACCTTCATTGTCACACATTCCACTGGTTGCTTCACCTCCCTTTCCTTGGGCTTCAACAATAGGCTCAACCGGACTTCTCAGACCTTTGTAGCACCTACGGGACCCCTTATAGGAGAAATCACTTCCACAACACACTCTCTCACCTGGAGAGAGTTTCCCATAGGCCTGACAACCTGCCTCTTCAACCAAAACCACATCTCTCACCTAGAGAGAGTGTTTCATACAAGCCTAAAAAATTGCTTCTTCACTATGTTCCAGCACAAGGAGGAAAACAACAAGGCTCAGCAAGGAATAGGCGACGACGACAAGCCACACTCAGCCAAGGGACTACATGGCCACAACAACCCACAATTATAACACACATGACATAGACAAGTTTGGGATGTTCAAGCTTCATAAAAGACACAGGTCGTCTTCACGGATTTAATTTTCAGAGGTGCATGGCTATACATATGTCTAGTGCAGAGACATTACGGGTTATGGGAAGGATTCCAACGAACTCAGATATAGTAGGGTATAATGGGTGCATGGGTATGCAAATGTAGACATAGAGGCAAGACGGGTTCATATGCGCCCCCAGCTCCCAATGAACTCAGTTGGAGGATGATAGAATGGGAAGTGAACTCCAAACACAGTTGACTTCTCCATCTTTAGTTGCGTGCACCCAGGTCCACACCTATCTTCCTGGATATGCATGCACTCCATTTTGCATATGTTCCTTTCTATGAACTTAGGACAACACTCAAAAAATTTCCACCTTATCCTTTTAGGTAATAATAATAAATTACTATCCCCTTTAGAGGTAATCCCCCTAGCTTCGTCCCTAGGCCAACCTTGTGGAAACTTAGTCCCCCATCACTCTTTCTTCATAGTCGTTCTACACGCAATGATGTTTTTATATTAACAAAGTGCATAATTACATGTACAAAACAGGCTCCTGGCCTTTAACACCTAGGCTCTTTAGCCTACTTGCACATAAGCTTACCAGATTACAATTGCTCGGCTCACCAACCTACAAAACATGTTTACAATACATAGATATAAATGGGGCTCATCCTTGGGGTATTACATTAAAAATCCAATTCATTTGTCTCTAAACATTCAAAATGTTGGGCTATCTGTCCAATACAACGAGGCATAAAAAGCAGGCCCGATTTTACAACAAAAAATGATCAAAATGAAACAAAGACATGTTTAAAAACATGTGACCTTCCCTAATGGTGCAATAAATTAATATCGATAACAACACTGTCGATAACCATGCCACAATTACCACGATTGCAACATTCTGATTTGACAATTTAAACACGCATCCACAGTATTATTAACTCAACCTATCATGTCAAGTTATCAATCTAGTACAACAAGGAAGCAACAATATTTTTGAATTCAGTCAAACTGCAACAAAATGATATTGTGTAAAAACGTGTACCCATGCCTAATGACACATTCAAATAACCAAATAATCTACAGTGGATGAAAATGTCATAAACACCCTGAATTCAATAATCATTTGACCATTTAAACACACATAGTAATAGTAATCATTGATTCATTTGTAGGAACACCACTCATACCATTGCATCACGCACAAAGCACCATTGTGCATCAATCAATTGTAACTAATGCCTAGTGAACATTTCAATAATCCCAATGAAACAAACAATTACTGTGTATCAATCCCATTTTCTAATCAACCAACTTCAATGTTGAGCTTATCAAATTGACTGTCATAATAACCAATTTCAATGACTATAACCCAAAACCATTGTGAGGATAATCAACAAATACGAGTCGGCAATAGAACATTATCGACAATGCATCACCAATTTATAACCATTGATGATGTATCCAACATGACAAAAAAAAAAGGGTTTCCTTTACCAAAACTGAACTTGTAGTAATCAAGGATTGGCCCTGTGGACCAACATAGGGATACATGGGGTTGAATCCTGACAACCGGTGAAAAGCTATGAGACCAATGGTGCACACATAGGTTATACCACAAACCTTTTCGTAGACAGGGTGACAATCTCGTGAAAGAAGAGACTATGAACAGAGAGGCAAGGCTCCATTTTGATTTTGTAGCGACACCTAAAAATCACAGGGTATAACCCTTGTGGCCTTCCCAATTATGCCAATAATGTTGAGATAGGACATGACCGAGACATAATAGTTATATTAATAAATTCCTTTGGAAAACAGTCCTCACAACCCTCTGCGTGACATGAACAAACACATACCCAAGTGAAGCAAAGTGTAGTGACACAATGCGTTCAAAACCCCATAACAACAAGGATTGGGTATGGATTATGAAGGCATGGAGAGAGACAACCACAACAAAAAAAATGAAAACCTCCAACTAAAACCATCAAGTATGACAGAGAGCCTTATGGTTGCCAATACTCAGACCGGTCAATAACTCCATGACTTCAATCTTCATTTCCATAGAGAAACACCAATGATTCATTCCAAAAAAATGAAAGTCGCCAATTAACATGGTTTCTATACTTAAAAAAAGAACACACCCAAAATTTCGAGCCAATATATATTTCATAACTATAGCAGACTCATGGATGGCCAAAAAGACATACGTGTAACCAAGATCACCTTAAAAACACAAATTGGTTGAGCGGTTATTCCTCTGCTTGGAAGTTGGAGCCTAACCACATCACATAGTTGAACAATATCCCGACTAGGATGGTGGCTAGCAGAACGAGTAAGGGTGACATGTAGTAAATGCACTTCGCCTTCACCCCCAGTCAATTAACCCCTCAGTACACACTATCCATTAATCCATTAACCATTCATTTAAACCATTCATTGGAATGAACATCTATCACATGTAAAATGCGCCACCCACATCATATCTTTCCAAACTATACCATATACATATCAACTATATAGCTCAATAAAATTGCATAGTTATTAATCTTTCTAGCTAAGATTAACAACAATCATTCTAATTTCCGTGCATGTAGTGTAGTATAATATAACCTCTTCCTTTTGCATTTTATTTATCTTTCTTTTGCCCCTTTTCAACTTCTCTTATGTATTGTTACTAACATTTCTATTGTGTAGGTGTCAAAGTAACGAATCCAAGAACAGATAGAAATGGTAGCAATGAACAACATAGGCCATTGTAACATGAGATCAAATCTTAGAACATAACATGTTTTACCCATCATCTACTAGTCGCAATTAGAACCCACACGTAACAGGTCTTATTCATATGCCATTCAAACCAAGATTTCATCAACCATATAAGTGTTGGATTACTGAGAGGGGGGGTGAATCAGTAATAGCGTAATTATAATCATTTTTCTTCAAATGTTATATCAATGTAGAATTATTATCCAATAATGAGTAGTAATAAATAAACAATCACACATATACACAGTACACCAGTGTTTTACGTGGAAACCCAAATCGGGAGAAAACCACATAATCCTTTTTCTTATATGTCTTCAAGAAGTACATTCATTGGAAGCACCAACTTCCTTTGTTTTCTAGCTGCAACTGGAAGGAGGCTCCAACCCCCTAGTTTCTCAAGCTACAACATGAGGGAAGCTCCAACTCCCCAATTCTCTGGCTACAACCAGAAGGAGGCTACGACCCACAATGTTCTTCGTCTACAACTGGAAGGTGGCTACAACCACCTGTCCTTGCCTCGTCCTACCACCCTGAAGAAAAATTATAATTATGGAACCACTGTCATGCTATCACTGTGAGATATACCGTTGTAAACCTGTACCAAGAAATTTGAACCATGCATCAACCATGCATCAACCTATACCTCAACCTGTAATCAACATGTACCATAGATAAGTGCATCAACCATGCACCAACCTGTAATCAACCTGTACCATAAACAAGTGCACCCAACCATGTATGAATTATGTACCAATCATGTGTCAACTACTCATCAATTATGACTCATCAATATGTACCAACATCGTCAACTATACACCTCATGTATGTGTGCCAACTTATCAACTACTTGTCTCAAACATGTACTCAACATGTACCACAACCAAAAGCCCTCATCAATTTCATCATACAAATATGATTTGTAGCTCTGTAATAGACCTGGTGTATTTAATCACATTTCTGTAAACCTTCCTTAACTTTAAAAACAAGAGACTAGCATTTTCATCAAACTTTTCTTTAGTCTCACATACCTAGTTTTGGATTAGTCAACAACCCTAACTTGAAGTAATCATAACTTTGAACCTGTAATTTATAAAGATATGAAACCGATACAAAGTTTTATTTAGTATGTTTTATGCAATTCCTCCAATTGTCACTACTTGGAACCTCTCAAAAAAGGAGTTATAGAAAAAATGGCATACCTTATTGAATTCTAGCTTATTCTATAGAGCGACCTTGTAGAGCGTGCCCCGCACAAAATATTTGATGAATTGATCTAAAAATATTACAAAACATACTACAGACTATATCCTGACCAGCACATTTGGTCGCACTGAATTTGGATCTTTTATGAATAAGTTATGATGTTTTTACCCGAAACACATGATTTTGACTAGTTTCAAGACTGGTCACAAACCTTATTTTCCACGGAGTGTAACTCCCAAAATATAACGACCCACAAGTTGAATTATTTACCAAAGATACTTGGATATGTTTTCTCACTTTCATTGAAATTTTAGGATCTGAATCATTATAAAACAAAAATTTATAGCGAAAATGGTGAGATGACCTGTAAATAACATACCTTAGAAAGCACCATCAAAAGAATTTATCCTTCCTTGCATTTCAGCCTTCTTTTCTTCACTTTCCTCATAATTTCGGCTTAGATATCATTTTTTTACCTCAGACACCTATATATATTCAATATGCTCAAGTGTAATTCAAATGAGAGAGCCTTGCCTCTTATTTATACTCTCCAAGTAGCTTCCTTAAAAACATCTTCTAGATCACTTGGCCCACTTTCCTTTTTTTAGGGTTGGGTCCACTTCTAATTTCTCCATTAAATTTATTATTGAAATAATTTATTTTGTATTCACTTTGAATTATAATACACTCATCACTTCACTTTATTATTTATCTTTTAAAATCTCTTAAACCACTTTGACTACTT